>BRDA01010538.1:0-17768 GCA_036984385.1 Crenuchus spilurus
GGTGCATGTCCACTGTGAGAGACATAATCTAAAAGAAAAAATCCAGAAATCACAATGTATGATTTTTTTATAATTTATTTGTGTTACTGCTGCAAGTAAGTATTTGAACACCTACCCATCAGCAAACATTCTGGCCTTCAAAGACCTGTTAGTCCACCTCTAAAAAGTCCACTATATATATATAAATAGAGAGAGAGGGAGAGAACCAGTCAAATGATTATTTTTTCCTATGTAATGAATACTGAAGTCATCCAGACTATGAAGGAACACGTAAAGAATCATGTAGTAAACTTAAAAGTGCAAAATAAACCAAAGTCATTAACACTTGACGAGGCACAGTTGTTAACTGAAAGCCATTTCAGGTTACCACCTCATAAAGCTGACTGAGAAAATGCCAAGAAAGCTGGCATCTCAGCAAGATTTTCTCCCCTTCTCAATATGGTAGTAGCCAATTATCCCATCCCTATCCACTAGGGGGCTCTCCCCATTACTTTGCACTGTCCCTGACTCTAGGAGGGTAAAGACATGCACACACTTCCTCCGCTGCTTGTGATACGGCCACCTCCTCTTTTCAAACTACCACTTGATACACCGTCACTGGGGAGCCAATACGCTCGGAGGAAAGCACAGGATTCCCAGCTCTGAATGGACCAATCAGTAGACACCTGAACCAGTGGACATTGCAATGTGTGAGTGATAGGGAGACTGAGAGCACCATCTACCCACCCAGAGAAAGAACTGCCAATTTTTGCTCTCTTGTGCCCCGGTTGTTGATGGCAAACAGCATGACTTGTAGTCGAACTCCAGACAGGAAGAAGAAAGTTGAACACTTTAATTAACAGAGAACAAAGCAAAGAGAACAAAACAGAAACACAGCCACTCTTAGGACCACCACAGCTGGGCTGAACTGACTGAACTTTGCTCTGATTGGAAGAGTCCTATGAATCTTATAGTACAAAGTAAAATATGGGGATTTAAAAATTTCTATGCTTTAAAAAAAACATGTTCACATTAATTTACACATTTGTGTTTACATTAACTATAAAAAATAACAGTCTGATCACATTACTTTCATCATTCATGAACTAACTTGGCCTGGGAATGTACACAGCCTTACAACAGAGCTGTCATCCAGGCAAGCCGTATCAGTCTTGTGATTGGTTAGGGAAAGCTTAAATAAGCTTTATTCCTTATTAGCCCCTCCCACTTTAAAACAAAAGAGGAGAAATAGTGGTGAAATACAGATGTTTTTAAACTTTCCTAATAGCAAATGATTGATTCTGGCTGACACTTCATATGAATCTGTGTGTCAGAACTCAGTATCAGTTTAGCCTGAATTCAACCATATATTAAACAGTTGGTGGGCTATTGGTCTGTCAGTTTTGGTCTAAAATAGAAATGCAGTTCAGACATTTCACATTGTAGGTTGTATTTTGGCCATGTTTCCAAGAAATCAAATCCCATAGACATGACTGCTACAACTGGGCCAGTTTTGACCCACAGCACACTCCTCATTGCCATAACTGACATGTAACAGATTTTATTGGGCCATATTTGATCCAGAATTGCCTAGTATCAAAATTTTGTACATGCATATTGTGGACGCAGCAGAACAAAATTAACATCATTAGGAAGAAATCACAGATTTAGGTTCCCTGAGGTTAACACAAAGACCTCCAGCCACTCTAACAGTGACTCTACAAGTTCCGCAGAATTTAGCTTATATCAGTTTACATGCAGTACTTTTGCACTCAATAAATAAAGTTTTATGACAGTGTCTTTCCTATAAACACTGTGAATACAGCCATCATATGTCATCACATACATAAGCATTTTAAAATAGAAACTGTGAAGTTTTATTGTCACAAATTAAGGTGTTTATTACACGTTCCTACTTGTTATCAACATGTTTTACATGTGTTGGTTCTTACATGCTCACGACCAGAGTTCAGGCAGATCATTACAGAAAAGATCTCAAATTCATTTGCATAATCTCCAAAGTAATTATGAGCTTGACTTGTTCTGTAATCTCTCTCAGTTTCACTGTTTTTTTTTTTTAGAAGAAATGCATATTTTGACATCAAATGTGCTAAGAAAATATAACACTCAAATCCACAGAGGTTTTCACGTTTCCTTAATTTTCCAACAAACAGCTACAATTGTCAACACTCTGAAGCTCAGTCTGCACTAAGGTAATGCATAACGATGAATATATGAATGATGAATATGGATCACATGCTGAGGGGCCATGTGCCAAGCCTTAAGCTTTGAAATTATGGTTTAATATAAACTGAAAAATATATATTAAATAGAAATTTTATATTAACTGAGCAATATGGGTACTTTATATTAGGTGTTTATATATATAATGTGTGTGCATATAAACTGAAACTATATACACTCACTGGCCACATCATTAAGTACACATACTTTGTATCTATACTCATTGTCCATTTTAGCTTCACTGAGCATACAGGTGCACTTTGAAATTCTACAATTACAGACTGTAGTCCATCTGTTTCTCTGTGTACTTTGTCAGCCTCCTTTCACCCTGTTTGTAGTTATCAAGACCCCCACAAGGCCACCACAGAGCAGGTATTATTGGCTGTTATTTCTCTCAGTGTCACTGCTAGAGAGAAAATTATTCAACCAACCAATATTATTTAGCCAGCAGCATCCTGTGGCCACCAATAAAGAATTAAAAGATGACCAAAACAAAATGTGCAGTAACAGATGAGCTACTGTCTCTGACTGGCATCTACGAGGTGGCCCAACAAGGTAGGCGTGTCTAATATAGTGGACAGTGAGTGAACAGAGTGTTTAAAATCTCCAGCAGATCTGCTTTGTCTGATCCACTCATAGCAGCGCAACACACTCTAACACACCACCACCACATCAGTGTCACTGAGAATAATCCATCACCCAAATAATAGCTGCTCTGTGGTGGTCAAAAAGTTTTCAATGTATTATTAACACTTTCTGAACTAGGTCGCTGTCTCTGCAGTAACTGCCATGCAGGTTAGAAAATTGATGCTGACAGTTTTCTGGGTGTGAAAGAAGCCATAAGAGGATGGATATTCATGTATGATGAAGAGGTTAAGACAGTGGTGCATTTGTGGCTTACAGCTCAGTCAAAAACATGTTTTAATGAGAGGAAACAAAAGCTTTTTGATGGAGGACAAAGTAACAAGGGCAAAGTCTAGAAGAAATATCATGTGTAGACAGAAGAAAGGTAGAGGACAGAGAATAAATACAGCAGGCTAGAAAAAAGAATAACTAAAGCTAGAATGGAGGCTAAGGAAGGGAACCATAAGCTAATAACAAGTACACAGAGCTAATGCTAATACACAGACAAGGAATCAGAAGAGATTAAGAACTAAAACTATAACAAAGGCTACCAATGAGATAAGGCTAGAAGAACAAGAGCTACAAAGACAAAGGCTAAGCAACAGGGAAGTAATACAAAGACTAAGGCAATATCAAGGTCAAGAACAGAAGCTAAGTCGGAACACAAAAATGAATCAAAGAGAATAACGTTCAGGACTAAGGCAAATACAATACTTCGCAATAGGTGAATGTGAGAAAGCCAGCTTTATAGGAGAGATAATGAAAAAGAACAGGGTTCATCTGAGACAGGGACTGCATGACTAGAGAGGTCCTAACAGGGATTCTGGGTAACGGAGTTCAGTAAATGTTGGGGAACTATGAAGGAAGGAATGGGGTAGGCAAGGGTGGCAAGGTCTGATGGGAAATGGAGTTCTGGTGAGGTGTGTGATGAAATGGGAAAATCTGGAGGAGTGGGGAGCTTGACAACATATGAAGATCTGTGATATCTTAGGTGGTAAGGGAACACTGATGGATGCTGGAAAAAAACATGCAAAACCGAGCCACTTTGACAAAGTCCAAGTAGTTTTGGACTATTTGATGTCCAGATAGATGTCCAGACATCTTTAGAGGTCTTGCAGAGTATATGACTTGGTGGGTTGAAGCTGATTTGGAGGCAGCAATAGTATTTTAACTATTATGGCTGATGAGAGTATAAAATAAAGGCTAATAATGTTTTTGTGCAAATAAATATCTGATATTAGCTCCACCTGCTTTCAGGCATTTGCATTATTTGACTAACATTTGTCCAGGCATGTGTCCCTCGTTACCTTTTTTGCGACATGTATGAATGTCACAAAGTGTGAGTCGTCAAATCTGCAAATGTCAATTACCGTATTTCCCCTGACATTTCAAGCTAATAACTGACATGCGGCAGGTGTAATATGCATCATTACGTTTCAGATGGCTCAAGACGCATCAACACACAAATTCAAGGAGCCATTCGGTAAGACGAGACCCTTGTTATGTCTACAGCATGTTTCATTGTCAATTTGAAAAGCTGTACACCATGCCACAATGATGAGAAATGGCTTTGTTAATGTAATACAGGCTCGTGGCATTTCAAAAAGCACTCAACTCTCTTGATTATCTCATTTAGTCTTATTACTTAGGGGTCTTATTTACTTCTCCATTCATAAAGTGTAGGCCCACATAGATAATGGAGTAGACAGGAGTTCAGATGTAGTCTGCAGGAGAAACTGAGGCCAAGCAAGAGAAACTGAAAGTGATATGGCTCCATCACCAACATCAGACAAAGAGGCCAGGTTTCTTCATTAGCATTCAAAGGGTTAGAATCACTTTCAGTATTGTGAGACATCTTTTATATGCAGATTGAAATACTGTAAACTAGACACCAAAAGTTATTTTAGACATTTTAGTCAATATTACAAGTAATCTGTTTTATTTACATACACACACAGCCATATCAGAATATTATTACCACCTACCAATTAGTAAAATAACAATTTGTGCACTCAAGTGGTGATCCCTGACACTTTGCTCATTACTCTTGTTTTCATTATAGAGGTTAACTGGACCACTGTTGTGTGTTGATTGCTCTCTACCACTCGGTGGAATTGTCGTTCCCCTCTGGCATCAATGGCCCATGGGGCACTACTGTATTTCGTTGGGAGGCAGTCAAAATCCCCTGCAGTTTTTACTGTTCAAAAACAATGTCATGCTATATTAAATGGAGACAGTCAAGCACTAGGACAAAGCGGAAAACGACCACTCAAGCTGAAGCTCGTTTCCCTTTAGACCACCCACAAGCTCATTGATTGGCTCTGCCATTTCTTGCTAATGTGTGATTCGCCGTCCCTGCTGTCACTCCATCTGGGCGGGGAGGAGCATGGGTGCGTTTGCTCAGGGCATCACACAAGATAGAACTTCCAATGCTTGCAAACTGCCACTGCTTGTTAGTTGGCCAGGAGTACGTGTTCATCAGCCACTGTAAGTTGTTAACATGTTGGGCATTTGTTCAGTCAGTTAGACGGACCACTGGGTGGTAGTCCAAATATATATATAAGTGTAAAAATGGTGGTAATGAGTTGGAGTGAAGTTGACTAACAAGGTGAAACAGAATTGGATGATAATTTTATGATACATTCTTTACAACCAGTCAAACCGAAGGGAACAATGAACTTCACAGTAACAATAGAAAACTGCAAGAACTAGTAGAAAACACAGTGGACTGATAGAGTTTGAGTTTTATTACAAAGTTTATTTTTTGCATAACTGTGCCTGTGAAATGTCTGTCTATGTTAATGTTGTATTCAACAGCCTTTAGGTAGGGGAGAGTGAGAGAGAAAGAGAGAGAGAGAGAGAGAGAGAGAGAGAGAGAGAGAGAGAGAGAGAGAGAGAGAGAGAGAGAGAGAGAGAGAGAGAGAGACAAACATATACAAAGTGGTCAGCAGTGGAGTTGTTAAAGTAGAGAATGGGTGTAGATACAAGCTCTCTCTCTTTCGCTCTCTCTCTCTTTTTCTCAGGCACAGAGAGATGGATGGATGGATGGATAGACAGATGTAATCTATAAATACAATGTTGCCTAATACAGTGGAACCTTGATTATCGTTTGCTCGGGTTATTGTACAATTCGGTTATTGTCGACTTTTTCTGGGAAATTTTGTCTCAATTATTGTTTATCCACCCGGCTTTTGTTGGTGTGACCACATGACTTGCCACTAATTTTGCAAAAACAAAGCATCCACATACACGTTTGTCATTAATTCTGGCTTTATTTATGGTTGTTTCTCGTTGATAATGCTTAAAACAAACTAAAACACATCACACTAAAGCGACAGCCCACAGTGGTACCACCTGAAAACAAATAGCAGCCGAGAACCCTGAGAACATGTGTACAGAACACTGGACCACACTGGCACGCTCTAAAACATAGCATAAACCTGTAAGAGTGATGTTAAATGTTAAATTATGCATTTCATTCATCTTTTGTATTTATTTCTCATTGTGTTCTGTATGTAAAACTATAGTTATTCTATATAAAATGTATTTCTGTTCATATTTAGGAGTGTCTGGAACAAATTAATAGGATTTACATTATTTATTATGGGAAATATTGCTTCAGTTATTGTTTGTTTCAGTGATCATCAGGCACTTTAGAACAGATTAATTACAAAAACCGAGGTTCTACTGCACATATGTTTTGACAGTTGAGGATCTAGTCTGACCCTTAAAGTCTACTGTAGGTCAAACTGACCTCAGAGCAGATGTAATGGGCTGGACATTACCAGCCGCTCCTATTTTCATCCCCTGATCCGCAGTGATGTTCAGTGTGTGTTCAGTGTTCTGTCCCTATCACACAGGTGCATTTACACACCTTCCCTTTCTATTACCCACCTTTGTTTTGATTGATAAAAAATTGAGGCAATTTTTGGTGGACTAAACAAGGAGCAAGCCATCTAAAAAATAATCTGCTGACTATTTTTTTTTATGATATAACTACTAATATGCCATTTCTGGAGACGCATAATCATCCTATTTGCGGCTTGGAAAATACAGGCACGTATTTAATAGCCAAATCATAAATATTTCACTTTTTCTCCAAACACAACAAAATGACTCCTTAAGAGAAGTCATAACAAAAAATATTTCTGAGGTAAAACTTGGGCTGATTACTCAAAGCAAGATTAAGTCTGTTCTTGGAGGGAAAAAATGATCCTTAATGGAGCATGAACACCTGGGCTTACAAGCTTTACTGCATTTTAAGAAAAAAGGAAACTTATTTTGGTTTTGATTTTTAGGTGAAGAGGAACAATGTCTGAAAGTTTCTACATGAAGATAAAGAAAAACGAAATCGGTGCTGACAGCAACATTTAAGTGTTCATTTTCAACCTGCTGGGCAAATGAAAACATTCTTTCTTCTTCTGTTCATTTCAAGTGCTTGTATCTGAACTCGCCGACAAAGTCAAGAATCCACCCCACTGTGCCATCCCACCACAGGCAAGCGCTCTGAAATCCGGAACATTGCGGAAAAAAATCAAGCCATGATTATGAATAAGATAACGGTAATTACAAAGATCCACAGCTTTCATGAAGTATCTCACAACTCTTTAGGGTTATTACAGCATGTAAATGCCTGTTAGGTATATGCACGACTTGTCATTCTTACTGACATTTTCTCCTTAAATGGCACAAATTACTTTTGTATTTTGTTTTCTTCCCTGAAGTCCATTTATGACATTTGTTTGGGTCATTGTTGCCTATTTATGCCTTATTATACCCCAGAGGCAAAAATGCTCTTTCTGATTGGCTGACAGTGTTTATTAAGTCTGACACATATGAAGTAAATCCAGTGCAAAAGTTTAATCAACACTCTATCTCAGTGTTCAGTAGATTTTGAATGGTAACCATCACAGCCATAGTAAATTTCCATTAGATTACATTAGATTAAACTTTTTGCCAATGTGATTGCATACAACATTTAACCCATTTGTGCAATGGAAACACAGACACTAGTGAACACACTAGATTGTGGGCAGATCGCTAACCACCAGGCCAGAGGCCGCAAGAAATCATTACTATGATAACATGTGATAGAGTTGCTACAACAGCAGCCAATAGCAATTTTCAAAAATGTAAAATTTTGATACTTCTACGTGTCTCTTTGCAAACATAAATACACAAAAACGTCAAATTGTGGTAACACGGTTATAAGCAGGATAACAGCCTTGAAGGTTATTCTTCGTTCATTAATTTCATATAAAGGGGCACCTCAGCAGCTGTTATCCCTTAATTATTAAAGGCTTTCCTTCTTTCTGTGCCTTTACTTTGAGACTGTCATTCCCACTGAGATGTTCAAGCTTTCCTGGCAGGTCTCTGTCACTGATTTTCAGTTTTACTTTCACTTTCTTTGCTCGTCATTGAGAACATTTGGCTGCCTTGTCTTCAAACACATACTGTACATCAGCTTACGCACTCATGTTTCTATTTTAATGTCTTTTTCTTTTTTCTTTGTCAGTGGCCAATGATTTTCATTGTAGACGTAAAGTACAAAGGTAATGATGCAAATTCTAACAAGTGAGCTCACTATCTACCATCTTTGGCTCTATATTACACAACAAAAAGAAAAAAAATCTCCAACTATTAAGCACAAGGGTGGATCAGTCATGATCTGGACTTGGGTGGCACCCACTGCTACGAGCAATATGTCACTGGTAACAGAAATAATGAATTGGATTAAATACCAGCAAATTCTGGCAGTGAACATTACACCATCTATAAAAAAAGATGATTTCTATAACAAGATAAAAATCCTAAAACAGCTCAAAATTCACAAGGGACTACCTCAAGATCCAATCCCCTGACCCAAGCATCATTAAAAATCTGAGCATAGACCCTAAAAGAGAAGAGCATGCAAGACAGCCTAAGAATCTCACATAACTAGTACACAGTAAATCTGCCAGTGTTAAATCAACACTATTAGAGTTACATTGACACTGAGAGTGTTACATTTTGACACCCTCAGTGTTAATTTAACTCTATTAGTGTTGATTTAACACTGGCAGATTTACTGTGTAGTTTTTAGGAAGGAAAAGTGGGCAAAAGACTTTCACATGTTTTACAAAATGTGATACTTATTACAGGGGATGTAGTTAAGTACTGACATTGCAGCCAAACCTTTTCCTTTTTGGTTATTCTGAAGTAGTCTTGCTTAACTAAAGATATATTCACTTAGATAATCTTTTACTCACACAGATTTTGACCAGGGGTACCCAAACGTTTGCCTGCCACTGTAGGACTATTTCGAGTGCAGTGTAAACAGTATGCTTTAAAAAATTTTACAATCAAACTCTGTTATTACATAAAACCCAACTAGCAATTTGACTTTCCCTGATACGGCTGCATTCAATGTATATAGCTATCTGAAATATGTTGACAGGGACTGAGTTGTCCCTGTAAGGCTCAACCATCTGGCAGCATAGCACGTTTCCCTCTACTCCAGTAAGAGTAAAGCCTGCTCAGACGCTAATCAGATCTGCTGAGACGATGCTTAGTACAGTGTCTTCCGTTCCTTCACAATAATAATGCTCTAACTGAATGAAGAGGCCATACATGGTAGAATGGTGAACAAAATAGGCCTCTCAATTACTTTCCTTCTGGGACTCACAGGCATGGAAAACCACATTAGACTGCAAACAGATGACGGTTCACATGAAAGGCAACTTTGGGGATGTTTGAATATGAAGAAACAAACACTTAATTTACTATAACTGTGTTAGAGAGGACTGTAATTGACAGGACAGTGCAGGGCGGCCTGTTTGGTTGGAGCCCATAACAGCCTTGTTAATGCCCAGGGTATTATGTACACTTCACCAAATATTAACAAGGTTATGGTATGCCAAGGTCATCTGGAATATCAACAGAGACTTAAGTCTCTCTCTGTGGCAGGAGAAGTCAATAGCTGCCCCTCTTAGCTGGTGAAAGCTTTACGAATCATAAATCACGTCAATAGTTCACAATGAAAATGCCTCACAAGGTCAACTACACAGTACCTTTTGTATTCTCCACATTAGTATATGGGACATATTAATTAAAACTCTTTCACAGGTCTGTCACCCTCCAACATATGTGGCCATTTAGCATTTAATAAAAACAAGCCATCATAACAAATGTCATGTTCATGCATATCTTCCATTGTATTATTCAATACAAATTTTTTTCTACTTTACTGTCAAACATTTTAGAACTGTTATAGAAAGTTTGTGGTATGCACCTAGTTGGTCAGGGGTTTATCCTTCAGCAAGATAATGACCCAAAACATCAGTCCAAGCTCTGCTAGAACTACATCAGGAAAAAACAACAAGATGGTCAGCTTGAAAACATGGAGCGGCAGCACAGTCACCAGACTTAAATCCCATCCAGCTGATTTAGTATGAAGTGAAAAGCAAAGCAAACACAAGAGCCAACATTTATGTGAACTTCTGCAGCAGATTTGTGAAGAACTGTCTGAAGAATATTTGATGTCTAATGTAGAAAGATGACACGAGTATGTTCAGCTGTTATATCTGACAAAGGTGCTACTTTGTGTCCAAAGTTTAGATACATTTTAGTCTATAAACTGATTCCATGAGCTCTTATTTAACTCTATGCATTCATTTCAGAATGCAACGAGATATTAAACTCAATCATTTTCAATTAAAAACAGGGAAAATATGAAGGGTTGTAAAACTCTTGACTGGTAGTGTATCTCTGCTGTAGACATTGTCATATCCAAGTGTTTTTTTTTTTTTTTTGCTTTAAATGGCAGAGAAAAAAAGATTGTAGATTTCTGGAAACTAGTACCTCTCCAACTCTTAAGGATGTTGGTGCATCAGTCCTACCTTGGCTTGTATAATGTACAATACATGCTATTGTTGTTTTCAGTAACCCATGGTTTCCATGTTCCTCACCTTGGCTTGTATAATGTACAATACATGCTATTGTTGTTTTCAGTAACCCATGGTTTCCATGTTCCTCACAGTCATATGAATTGAACACTCACAATAGATTAGTATCAAATTTATTCATTATTGTAATGGCAGTACTTCTAAAAGTCACTGTCCATTGTGATGTTTCCTTGTAAACATTGTCGTATTGTAGTTAAATAGACATCAGCCATAATCTGCACCTCACTCAAAAACACTTCTTATAACATCAGTATAAATGACTTGACTAACCAGATGTTAGATGAAAAGATGGAGACTTGTAGATGTGTTGTTTTTTGTGACATCAAATAAGCGACACATTCAAAATGGGCAGCAAAAAATGGAGAATTCACAAAAACCCTCCAACTTTTAAGCACAGTGATGGATTAATCATACTTTGGGCTTGTGTTACAGCCTGACGCACAGGGAACGTTTCACCAGTAGAAGGAAGAATGGATCCAATTTAACAGAAGAGAGGATCAAATGTGTGCATGACTTCCATTGTACCATTCAATCTATTGTTATTTTCAATAACCCTTAGTTTCCATCTTCCTCTTGGTCATATGAATTGCATACTCACAACAGATTAGGCTCAAATTTTCTCACGCTTGTGACAGCAGCACACTTAAAAGCAACCATGTCCTATGCATGCTAATGCCAAATTCAACTCTTCATCCACCGAGCTGCATGGCTGTCTGTGTTTGCGTGACACCATTTTTGGTATGCACAGAGTGGCCCACTGCTTTTGTTAACATGCGCCTAGTATTACAGTGATGCCTGTCATCCCCAAAAACATCCTCGCCTTGCTTTGTTGTCTCCAGTGGCTGTGATGTCGGAACTAACCCTCTAATAAAGTGTGCCTTTAAGGCAAGGCCAGGGAGAGCAGG
This sequence comes from Crenuchus spilurus, assembly GCA_036984385.1. Lineage (NCBI taxonomy): Eukaryota > Metazoa > Chordata > Actinopteri > Characiformes > Crenuchidae > Crenuchus > Crenuchus spilurus. The sequence goes on from BRDA01010538.1 coordinate 11,696, forward strand.
AGCCTCTCTTGCATGAGTTATTCAATATTAATGTCCTGTAGCATCAGAAAACATTGTAAACATTGGAATGAACTTAAACTAAAACCTATCAGGACATTCATCTGAACTGTTCAACAGAAATCAAACAGAAAGAAGAAGCACCAACAAGCAGCTCAAAGCTAATTGCAAATAAAACAAATGCTGATAGTGATGGGTATATGTAAAAATGTACATACTGTTGATATTTGGACAAATTCTTCTTCATCTTCTTTTTCTTCTTCTTCTTCTTCTTCTTCTTCTTCTTCTTCTTCTTATTATTATTATATAAACACAAGCTGCCCTTCATTAATAATATATAACTAGAAATTGTGCAGAATATATGTGTGAATGTACATGTATATGTTCACTCATGGCCATTTCATTAGGTACACACACCTTGTATCCACACTCATTGTCTGTTATTGGCTCCACTGACCATATAGGTGCACTTTGTAGTTCTACAATTACAGACTGTAGTCCATCTGTTTCTCTGTGTACTTTATTACAAGATAATCAGACACAACAGATCCAGCAAGCACAGAACTATATTACAACATTGTATGAACCCTGCAAGAACATAGAGAATATTGTCAGAATGTTGGTAAAACATCATCATTCTTGCTGGGGAGCCTCTGGAGATTTAGCACACGGTGTCCACTCTCTTAGTCACACCTACCTTGTTGGTTCACCTTGTAAATGTAAAGTCAGAGACAGGAGCTCATCTGTTACATCAAAGTTTATTTTAGACATTGTCTAGTCCTTCTTTGGTTGCTGCTGGTTGGATAGTTTTGGCGTATGCACTATTTTTCACTCCAGCCGAGACACTAAGGTGCTCAACAGGTCTGCTGTGTCTGATCCACTTATACCAGCAGAACACACACTAACACACCACCACCACATCAGTGTCAGTGCAGTGCTAAGAATGATCCACCACCTGGTCTGCTCTGTGGTGGTCCTAGCCCTTTGAAGATCAGGGGGAACAAAGTATACAGAGAAACAGATTTACTCCAGTCTGTATCTGTAGAAGTACAAAGTGCATTAGGTATGTATACCTGTTGAGGTGTTCAGTGACTACAGTGTCTACAGTGTGTATGTATAGATGTACATGTACATGTATATGTATATGGCTAATTGTATTCATATACACAGTAGGGATGCAACTGAATGCAAATACATAATTTGCCCCCTTGTCACTTCCCAGCAGAGTTGATGCTTCTTAAAGCCCATGCAGTGAATACATTGTGCTCAGGCAGCGTGTCTCTGCTGGGGTCTCTATAAAAATAAATAAATAAATTTTTTTCATATAATTAATGTTATGTTAATTGTGGATTTTTTGTCATTATTCATCATTATGAAGTGAAAAAAATATATTGGAAAATCATCAAATGTATTATTATTATTATTATTATTATTATTATTATTATTATTATTATTATTATTATTATTATTATTGTTGTTGTTGTTGTTAGATTATATTATGAAACAGTGCTTAATGCACCTGTTAACCTGTAACTTAATTGTTAGGTCACAGTCACTTTTAGGTCAACTCCAAATTAAGCAGTTGTTCCAATTATCAGTCAGGGTTGATAACTGGCTGACCCTAATGCAATATATAAAGCATGTGATTGACTAATGAAAATTATATACTTGCTCTAAAGACACTGGAGCTTTTGGTGGATAATTAATAAGAGAAATAATAAAAACAGTAATAAACAATAACTGATTTTTAAGACATTGAAAACCTTTGGAAAACACCTCTAATTTGATTTGTGTATGTGGCACATATTACAATTGTCTTAGTAGAAGCCATTCTTACATCACGAGTTGATTCCTTTACTGTCTGTTTCATTAGAACAACTGGGTCAAGCCATTTATTTTCATCTAGTGAATGAAGAAAATGAGAGACTGTAATAAGGGGCTGAATGAATGTTCAGCAATAACAATCAGGTGTGTTTTTCAGTAAAGGTCACAAGTTCAAGATTATCAATTTGACATATTTAAATACATTTCACATGAACTACACTGAAGATTTTTGGTTGATTAGTCTTTTGAGGATATATCACCCCTACTAACATGATATGGCTCTTCAGAATAATGCAGAATGTTCCATTGATTTAATCAAACAATCCCAACATAATCACCACTGAACACAATTAAAGACCACTGCCATTGGTGGCAGCTTTTGTGCTTCTGAATCACATCAGTCCAGTCATTTATCATAATGGAGATTGGTTGTTGCAGTAGCAATTTGGTGACACCTTGTGGAGAAAACTATCAATAAAATATAAAGTGGAAGATTTTACCATCAATTTGAATATTTATGGAGAGCACAAGACATTTGAGAACAGGTGCTGTTTTCAGAAAAGAAAGAAAATAAACATTCAATTTAACATCAATTAATTATCTCGCTCTATTAATTTGCAACAACTTGATGAGTCTTCAGGTAGACTAATATGTTGCTGTGCAACACCTGCAATATTAAACATCTGCTTAAAGGACTACTTTTCTCACTGGAAGCTAAAGTCACAAGATGGCAGTCATTAAAATGAAATATTTTGTGAATTTTCATTTTGTTTTGAAAAGCAACCATACAATAAGCGGGATAATGTATAGTTCATTGGTCAGTATCAGAAAATAAATCCCTTCAGGATGAAACAAGATGGTCAAGATGGAAAAAAACTAGTCAAGACAATTTTGGCAACGACAAAGTCCCTTAGAACAAAAGAAAGAAACTTTGAGAGGAACCAAGGCTCAGAGGGAACCCAGTTTCCTCTGGTCAAAGCATAAAAGTTATGACACATTAAATATAGTCAGATCTAGTTTTTTTTATTGTGTTAAATTCACAGAAACTGCACTTTTTCACTTAGATGTCAGAGTCGGGTGTGGTGGTTCTGAACTCTCCAGAGTTCTACCTGGATCAGATGTGTTAGATGTGTTAGATATGTGTAGGGTCTCAGAGCTACAGAACCAAGATTTTGTGCAATTGACTTTGAACTCAACTGTTGAATTTGAACTCAACTAATGAATTACGTCATTTTATAAATGTCCAACAATTTACCTGGCCATAGTTTTTAACCTTCATAACTTTATCAGTACAGAAACGCATGCAAACGTCACAACAACATCCTACTGCCCCAATTTCAACCCCAGATCTTCTCCAAACGGAATTACACTCCATCACTGATGACAGGTCTGGGATTTCGGACTTGGATTTCTGCTCTAGCAAAACATTCTGGGGAGGAAGAAGAGGATGAAGAAAGCAGAGGGACATGAGAAAGGCTAATCCTGGGCCTCAGAGCCGCCTTCCGGCGGACGGTGACACAGATGAAGCGCTTAAAGCGAGAGCCGTCGAAACAATCCCAGCAGGCCCAGGTGAATTAATGAGGCCCCCCGTCCAACGAGGAGTGATCCATTACTTCCTCTAATTATAAATAATAATCCTGATTATTACGCTGGTTAACCGCCACCAACCGAGATGGATGACCCAGGGCCTGATTCATCATTTTTTTTTACTTTCTGCCAACACTTTTGTGCAGACATCCAGCCAGTCTGCCAGCTAGAGATGTAAACTGCCACATGCTATAACCAAATGTTTACTTATAATTTACAAAACAGAGTATTAGTAAAATGTAAATGTAAATGTAAAAGTAATGATATGTACAGTGACTTTATTATGTTATATTGATGGTTTATGGTATATAATTAGTGTCAACTAAATATTGAGCATTTGATAAAAGATCAGATTTAACACAAATAAAGACTTTTTGAATTAAAAGCAGTACATAGTATTACAACCAGACAGAATATATGTTTTTTAGCCAATATTATGTGTTTGTAAGTTATACTGTATTTATGATTAATGGTACATAATTGATGTAAAATGTTACAATATTTCATCATGATGATTCATAATTAACTGTGAATATTTTGATTCTGAATTTAAAGGCAGTACACAATATTTTTCTGTGATTTTAATATATAAATAATCAATATGCACTGATTCATCAACAAATTGGCTGATTTAAGCCAGTTCAAATGGAAATATCTTCTAATATTTGAAGAACAACAAAAAAAGCAGATTGCCTGCAGTAAAGAATTTGCCGAACAAGAAAGAGTTTCATTGATCTGAATGGATCAATCAATTTATGACTGGGGCACCCGTGGCCTGATGGTTAAGGATCTCGTCTTTGGTTCGATCCCCAAGCAGGTCATGACTGAAGTGTCTTTGAGTAAGACACCTAACCCCCAACTGTTCTGTGAGCCCCTTGGATAGAGCTGCCCACATGTTCTCACAGCCTAGTGTGTTGACCAGTGTTAATTTCGTTAACAATAATTATGATGAAAAATATTCGTTGACGACCATTTTTTCACGAAGTGAAGTAAAAGTATTAGACTTTTCATTGACAAATAAAAACCAAACGAAAATGTCACAGAAGGACAAAAAGAATGTTTTTGTCCAGTAATCCGCTTTTTAAAATAAGCCTGCGGCACAACAAGTAAGCTCCCCTGTCACACTGGTGAAGTTTAACAACACAACGTGCTGACGTCACCGCCGCAGCTTGGATGGAAAAGAAGAAGCGATTTATGAAGTAATTTCACTTTCGCTGCCACACAAAACAAAACAGAGTGCAAAGTTTGTGGATTTAAAATAACTGGGAAAAAAACTACGAACCTCAAGAGGTCCTCAGTTCTTACCACCACCAGCTTTACAAAAAGGTAAGCTAACGTAGCTAATGTAGCTAGCTAGCTAGATGTTAACTAGTTCGCTAATGGTGATGAATATGTATATCTGATATGTTTCATTTTTGAATTTTTCAATGTCTAAAGGGGAAATGTGCAATCCGTTATCATTATTTTAGGTGTTTAGGTTAAATAGATCACAAACACATCTAACTGGAGCCGTAAGACACACATACAGCCTCCATTTCATTTTAAATACAGTCATATAACGAAACGAAGAGGAAAGGCACGTAAGCCGTGGTAGTCCACATTAAGTGCAAGTTAATGTTAGCCAACAGGAACGAGTAAAAGAAATGAGAAAAGGCCAGCACACCGGAGAAACCCAACTCTTTCCCTCTTAATCTATTCTTTATCTTTTGTGACAGAAAGTTCAGAGGGCAGACTTCTCTCCTGTGTCTGTTGTTTGTTATACTGGATATTTTCGCAGATATAAATAATTTCTGGTTTTTAAGAAGCTGTGAGGGGATTGCTGTTAATGTGTGTGTTCAGTCATGTTGATACCAAATTGTATTTACATACTACATTTTGTCATGTAAAAGTTAAATAAACGCAAAGTGTTTTAGAAAAAGAAAAATGGGTCAACTTTCTTCCACAATATCTGATGTCATTGTGTTATTAAGTGTAACAAAAAATAAAGACTATTGTTTTATTAAAATAACAGTAAGTAGTCTAAAATAGCTCTAATTTAAAATAGTATAACAAAAAAATACAACTAAAATTAGATTAAATATTTTAAACATTTAATTGACTAAAACTAGACTAAAATGTTTTCAGTTTTTGTCAACAAAAACTAGACTAAAACTAACAATACATGACTAAAATTTGACTAAAACTAATATACATTTTAGTCAGAAGACTAAGACTAAAACTAAATCAAAATCACCTGCCAAAATTAACACTGGTGTTGACTAAGTGTGTGTGTTTCACTGCATGAATGGGTTCAATGTTGTGTACAATCACACTGGCAAAAAGTTTAATATAAAATGTTAATGAATTACAATTACATGTGAACATCTGATCAAATTTTACACCAAAAAAAGACTTTTTTAAAAGCAGTATTTCTGAATATTTAATAATACAGTAACATTTTCATCAACTCTTATTGAAGCATTTTATCAAATCATAACACAACAATTTTATACTCAAAATACCATCATTTTAAAGTTCTCCACTCTAGCAGTTGTTTTCTGCCATTTAATCTGTTCTGCTCCTTTGAGACCATGATGTCTGATGTTGCTGAATGTAGCGAACATAATCTAATGAAACGTAACATTCATAGCTGTTTACTCTGTAAAAATTTGAAATTATCATTCTG
>BRDA01010538.1:24018-34621 GCA_036984385.1 Crenuchus spilurus
ATTTATGATAATTAGTGATCTTATCCTCTATAATCAGGTATATGTTGGAGTTATTTATGATAATCTTATAGTTTTATTGAGGTTGTTTATGGATTAATATCTGATATTCTAATAGTATTTATTGAGGTTGTATATGGACTAATATCTCCTATTCTAGTGATTAATAGTATTTATTGGGGTTGTATATGGACTAATATCTCATATTCTAGTGACTAATAATGTTTATTGAAGTTGTGTATGGACTAATATCTCCTATTCTAATGAATAATAGTGTTTATTGAGGTTGTTTATGGATTAATATCTGATATTCTAATAGTATTTATTGAGGTTGTATATGGACTAATATCTCCTATTCTAGTGATTAATAGTATTTATTGGGGTTGTATATGGACTAATATCTCATATTCTAGTGATTAATAGTGTTTACTGAGGTTGTTTATGGACTGATATCTCCTATTCTAGTGATTAGTAGTGTTTACTGAGGTTGTTTATGGACTAATATCTCTTATTCTAGTGATTAATAGTATTTATTGAGGTTGATATATGGACTAATATCTCCTATTCTAGTGATTAATAGTATTTATTGAGGTTGATATATGGACTAATATCTCATATTCTAGTGACTAATAGTGTTTATTGAAGTTGTGTAAGGACTAATACCTCCTAGTGACTAATAGTGTTTACTGAGGTTGTTTATAAACTCTCATTGTAGTGAGTAATATTGTCTATTTATATTGTTCATGGACTAATATCTCCTATTCTAGTGATTAATAGTGTTTATTGAGGTTGTTTATAAACTCTCATTGTAGTGAGTAATATTGTCTATTTATATTGTTCATGGACTAATATCTCCTGTTCTAGTGAATAATAGTGTTTTTTGAGGTTTTTCAGACTAATAACTCTTATTCTCGATATAATAGAGTTTATTGAAGTTGGAATGAGATTATCCAACTAGAATTGTATCTGTAATAGATTCACTGCATCATGATGGTAGCAAATGTCCATCTTGACCAGAGAAGCCAGCAGATGGCAGCACAGGCCACTGCTCCTAGAGCTGCTAAAGCAACAGCCAGGCTTGTCCTACATATATTATTCTACAACAAATATGCAAAAATATATAAAGCGATGGGGATTGAGAACGAAGAAATGATACTTTGGTTGTTAGAATCACCCTCGATGTAGTTCAAGAAGATGTGCTGGACTGTGGTTTAGCTAAGGATACCATGCTTCCCTTTCACTTCATTAACACAGTATGGCCTCCTCGACACTATGGGGTGTAAGAAAATATTAATACACTTGAGTACTTGAATATATTTTGTGACACTGTATCAATGGTCAGGAACACCTGCATTGTAATGAATAGTTTACATGTGGTCAAGACATTACTTATTTTACGATAGGTAAAAGGTTATGGGTTGCACGGTGGCTTGCTGGTTAACATGTATGCCTCTCCACACTGGGGTCTTGGGTTTGAGTCTTCATTTGGGTGAAGTTTCCGTGTTCTCCTCGTGTCTGTGTTACACTCCCCGAGCCCAGGGTCAGTGTAAACAGATAAATTATCTGTATTGGACAAACATTTTCTCAACCATTTGAATTTTCCCGCCCACTTGGAGAACTTGGACATCACTCCAGAGAAGTTGAGGTCTGGTCCACCAGGCACAAAACATTACCAAGGTGAGAGTTATAACCACTTTCATAAGCTTAATGTGCGTTATGGTTTAGCTGTGTGTTTAAGTTTGCCCTTTTTCGGCTTTACTGTGTGTAAGCAGAAACGAATTAGCCAGCTATCCTAGCCAACTTTTTAACTGCCACAGATGGTGTTACCCCCACCAAGAATACTGTTAACTCTTTAAAAGCGGCATTTATTAACTTCAACTCTTAATTCTTCATGGATATAGAGCTGAAGTTAGCTTTTCACTAACTTATCATTTTAATGCTTCAGTTCCACCTTAAATCATGTGGAATAGTGATGGGAATTCCTGCTCTTTCTAGGGAGCCGGTTCTTTTCGGCTGCCAAGTGGCTCCTTAGATTTGGTTGCTTAAATTAATTTATTATTTTACTTAATTTTTTTATTATTATAATTTTAAATTTTATTTTATTTTTTTATTATATTATTAAATTATGTGTAAAATGAATTACTAGTGTAAAACATACATTGTATTACTTATATGGCTTTATTTATACAAAAATAAATTATGAAATACAAAAACAAATTATTTGTAAATTTAAAATTACACGATATGAAATTTTCATGTTGCAAAGTATACAATCTGCCTTTGAACTGTCTGTCACCTTAAAATGCGTCCAAACTATACTTCGTTTCCTGTCACTCATTTTCCTCACCTTTCCAGAGTGTAGTCTGTCTAAAGTTCTCTGGCACGAGACTCTCCCTCACTCCTGACTCTGCTGTCACTACGTATGTCTGTAACCACGCCCCTCCCCGCTGCGCGCTCTCTCAGTGTAGACACACAGACGCTGCCACACAAGCTGCTCTTAAGAGAGACGGCTCTTTAAGCTCGGCTCCCAAAGAAGAGCCGGCTCTTTCGGCTCCCAAACGGCTCTTTGCTTGTTATTATTTGTAGCCTCATATTTAAATCTAAATAATGGTTTGTGTGCTGAGAAACCCTTTTACCTTCAGTCTTTTTATGATAAACTTTATAATTGCTTCATTTTGTGCATTAGTTCTGTTAAAAAAACATTCTTACTTTTATTTAACTTTAAGAGAAATTGGGAGCCATCTCTTTTGATTCACTACCAAGCATCGGCTCTTTGAGCCGACTCTTTTGCGAACGACACATCAATACAGCAGTCAGTTTTCAGCTGCAACTGTAAGTTGTTAACATGTTGGATGTTTGTTATGTCTGTGTCACGTCAGCTAGACGTATTTTAATATCAGAGGTTTCATATTAAAATCCATTAACATTTGAATCTGTGTCTGTGTGTGTGTGTTTGTAGTAAGCAGTCTATTTACATGTCTCTAAGTTTAAATATTGTCAAAATAATTCAGAATGTCTGTTTATTTTTACTCAAAAATGAGGTATTATTTTATGTAAATGAGGTCTATTGACCATACAGTCCAAACATAAGTGTAAAATTGGTGGTAATGAGTTGAAGTGACTGAAAAGGTGAAACACAGAATTGGGTAATAATTTTATGCTACGTACTTTTAAAAGTTTATTAATATTTAATAATAATATTAATATCTTATTCATTATTAATATTAATTGTATTATTTAATTACTACATTTAATAGTTATTAATATATTATTAATAGTAACTTTAGATTATTAATTATTAAAGATTATTATCATAATTTGTCAATATGTATTAATAATTAATACTAATAATTACATTTATGTTTGAGCACCAAAAAAACAAAAACAAAAACAAAAAAACAATACATACAGTGTTATCTTCATTATAGAACTCAAAAAGTATTTGTGGCTCCCAATGTTTATTGTGGAAACTGGGTCCAAAAAAAATTAATAAAGGTTGCCGACCCCTGATCTAAAAGCTTATCTGTTAAAAACAGTATTTTTAAAGACTAACTCAACAAAATGTATTTTTAAATACTTCCTAACTCAGCCATAGATAGTTAATTTTTAACTGCTAGGAGTGCACTTAGCTTAGCCTGCATTTTCACCTCAACACAACCATGACATAGTTAACACACTCACAAAGAATTACAATTCTAAAGTCATAAAATAAAAAAAAAGATAATAAAATAAAAATAATTTCCTTGCAAAAATCTTACTTGTGTTTTAAATAACGTATTTCAGTCCTGACTCTGATTACCCGCCAATACTAGTCTCACATGTGCACAGCCACACATCACCACACACTCACATAATTAAAGATTAAACTTTATTAAAAACAACTGAGAAAAAAACACATCTAAATGATTTCACAAACAAAAGTCGAGAAATTACTCGTATGCCGGGTAATAATAATAACTAATAAAACATAAATGTATATTATATATTTATATAATAATAATAATAATAATAACCTCACATTCATAGTCTGGTGCTACTGCCAATTATAACAATAGCCTAGTAATGATAATAGGCTTACCTACCATTTTTGTTGTATGGTGATGATTTTCACGACCCAGTCTAGGGGTTCGAGTTGCATCAGCTGTAAAATATGGTGGACTTAAATAAAAGGGTCTGAGACAAAAGTAAAAGGTGAAATAAAAATGTATTGAAATATTTTGAGGTCAGGAGTGTCTTTTGGGGTAAGATAATAAGAATAACTTCAGGTTTGGTCCAGGACAAAACAACAAACCAACAACCCACACTAAATGTAAACACAGGATTAACTTACCTCAGCAAACAAAAGAAAATAAAACACAGTGCAACTAACCTAGCTCCCTAACTACTGAAAAACAAAAGAGAAATACAACAACAACGAAAATGGCAACCAAACCTTACAGCAGGTGTTAAACTAAAAATACACAGAAGTGTAAAAACTGACTGACAAATGGTACTTACACACATAACATAATAATAATAATAATGATAATAATAATAATAGGCCTAACAATAATAGCCTATCTTAGGTCTATCTATCTTTGGCCGTGTGAGCCAAAATGCAAGGGGGGGGGGGGGCTGATTGGGGGCTAAGAAGGGGGGCCTGAACTGCATTGAACCTGTATTGGGGGGACCAGCTTGCAAAAGGTTGAGAACCCCTGGTTTAAAGAAACAAAAAAATATACAATTCAATAAAACTGCAGCCATTTATGTAAGTATGTGTGCGTGCATCTCTTTGTTGATAAAAATTAGGACAAATTTAAGAATGCACACCTGCAACTTTAGGACGCGCTACCACTTGCAATTCCTCAAATGTTCAGTAGTTTGCATGTACACATTTTGAGCAATTTCAGTACACACACACACACACACACACACACACGTTTTTTCGTGAAAATTTAGGACAAATCATTTTAGTGGTTCTAGAGCATAATAACACTGAAAAATATGTCTGAAAAATCAGGATGTCAATTTATGTCCTAAAGTCGAAGGTGTACATTCTTGAATTTGTCCTAAATTTTCACAGTATACAAGTGTGCATGTGCACTCTCTTTCTCTCTCTCTCCAAACTCCACTCACCTGCTGCTCTTCATGCCCCAGACAGGAAGCCACAGGCTACATGAGCATGTTAATATCCAGATGTTTATAGCTGCTCCTCCTCAACAAATTTCTGCCACTCTGTGTCAAAGTCAGTATCAATGATGTCATGCTGAAACCTATATTAACCCTCCCACTGTGGTCTCAAAGTCATCCAATATGTGCACTTGGGCATGCAGAGCAGACATCTAATGTGTGTGTGCTAGCAATCTGCTAGTCATCTGCAGTAATCATTTCTCCTGTCTGCTCACACATACACACACATATATGCATGATCATATGCACACACACGTGCACACACACACAGCTTGAGTCCCTTCTCCATCTCTCTTCTTCACTCTGCAATCAGTATTTTAATCCATTGTTTTTTCAGTTAGAATGTTGTCTAAAACAATGTGTCCCAGTTCTAATCTCAGAGTCCTGCCTGGCTGAATGACCTTCTGTTGTTGATCAGCACTTGTCTGATCATTTTAGTCCTGTCTAGATGCAAATCTCTGTGATTGAGAATGACTGAGATTAATGTTAGAGCTAGGTCACTGATGTTAAAGTCAGGGATAGGTGTAGGATAAAAGTTTAGTAATAGTCTGGTTAAGGTTAGGATTAAGTGTAGGATTAACAATGGGGTTAAATTTTGGGGTTCTGGCTAAGGTTAGGGTCTGTCTGCTTAAGGTCAGTGTTAGGCTTAGGGTTAAGGTTATGTTTAGGATTATAATAGTATTTGCATTGGAAATCACTGACTAGTTTGGCTGTATTTTTTTTTCATGCTACTCATGTCTGCCTGCAGGAAACACTGATACTGGGAGTTTAATTTAATATAAGATCTATAACCATACAGATGTGTGACTATGTTGCAAATAAGGAATGAAAATGAGCTGCAGTAGAAGATGATGTGAATTTGAAAGCTAGTCATGTTAATGAGTTTTTTTTAATTAGTGCTAATTAGAACTAATCAAAGTTGGCAAATTAAAGTTTTTATGTTGTAGCTCTGGCTGTTTTTCAAATAGTTCAAGAAACTCAAAAGGGACCAGATCATGCTCAGAACCACCATCACAATAAGTAAAAATGATTCATTTGGTTCTCAGTAATTGTTGCCTGGGTTACATTAAACGTGGTCCTAAATCACTAGAACTAGAGTTGAAATTGTGGTGCTGAACTTTTGGTGCCATCTTGTGGTCGGTTCTGGAGCAGCATGTTCTTACAAAATGAAGTCAGAACAAAAATATGTTAAACAATGTATTTATTTTGCATGTAAATGTTTAGCAAATATAATAAAAATCAGCATTAGCATACACAGTAAATAAAGCAGGCTTGGGCCAGTATTAATATTTGGCATGAATGTGATGAGAAAATGTATACAACTGTTGTTTACCCCCAGAACCAGAATTGAAGACCAGTTCTCTACCCACAGAGTAAGCAATGTCACTGCTGCTCTCCCAGAATATTCAGGAAGGAGCTTCAGAGATCTTGTAGTGTCCATGACTTTGGTGGGTCAGAGTTGTTCTGGCAGCACAGGAAGGACCAATAACATATCAGCATTGGTCGTAATGTTTTGGCTCATTGTGTTTCTAGCCCTTATACTCAATACATACATCATCAAAAGTCAAGCATTCCGTGATATGATCAGATACACACTGATACATCACCAGAGACAAGAGGTCCCATTATGACATACTACAGCGTGCAGATAAAAAAAACTCATTTAAAACTGCATAGTCATTGGTTTGTCCAGTTTGCTCTCATTTAGTGGATCTTCGCTTTGCCAGTCAGCTGGATGACACACTGCATGCCCCAGTAGAGTGCAGAGAGACACACAAACACCTGAATGAAGAGATTTTGTGTCAGTCTTCTTAGGAAACCACAATAAGCATCCTCATATTTCTGGACTTAAATGAAGATGAACACAATAATGAACTTGATGTGAATGAAAGGAACAAAACCACTATCTACACACCAGTCTACCAGAACATTCAATCAGCCTTCTTGTATCTACATTTACTGTCCATTATATCAGCTTCACTCATCATACAGGTGCACTTTGTAGACAGATGGACTATCTGTTACTCTGTTCTTCAATGGTCAGGACCCCCCACAGAGCAGCTATTATTTGGGTGATGGATCATTCTCAGCACTGCAGTGACACTGATGTGGTGGAGGTGTGTTAGCGTTTGTTCTGGTATTAGTGGATTAGACACAGCAGAGCTGCTGGACCTAAGTGTCAGCACTGGACTGACAATTGTCCACTGGCCGATGAAGAACTAGAAGATAACCAATGTAAACTGTTCAGCAAAAGATGAGCTACTGTCTTGGACTTTACATTAACCAACGACCACATCAGTGTCACTGCAATGGTCCACCCCCAAATAATACCTGCTCTGTGGGTAGAAACAAGGAGGTGGTTTTAGTGGTAAGATAACACTTCATTAATCTCTTAGGGAGATGCCTTCAGGGAAGTTTCCAGCAGCTCCCACAGCAGATAAAAGATAAAACATGTTAAGTCTGATTGGTGTCAAGTAAATGGTAATAGTTGTAGGTAACTGACAAAAAGTAACAAATACACAAATTTTAAAATAAACACAAATGACAATATAAGTAGTGATGTTCTGGTTTAACACTTTCAAAATCATATATGCTGTTTTACAAGCACAAATGGTTTTTCAATAATATCTTTAGCTGCACAACAACGTACTTTTGTCAAAACTGGCCCCTTACTCTGACATCAAAGATCTTGTGCTAACCTATTAAACCAGAAAACAGCACTACAATTGCTAAAAGTGGTCATTAAAGGGGAAAAAACATCACAAAAGGTTAAGCTTCAGTCCAAAGAATCTCCCATGATGCACTCGCTCTGTGTCAGGGGGTTAACAACACTGGTCACCGAGGAAAGGAGCCAAGAAGTTCTGCCAAAAAGCATCCCGGGCGGAACCGCTGCTCCTCCCCAGTGTTCTGAACCATAAACTGCATCCGCGTTCTTAACTCCAGCCAAAAGCGAGCCCTGTCCATCACAGCCGTCTCTCTGATGGGAAAGAATGAGTTTCCTCAAGAGCTTCACAGCTGTTTCCCTCTGAGAGAATAAGAGACAGAGACGCTGGGCCTGGAATGTCCCTGACCTCTCACTACCTGAAACCACCCCTTGCTGACTTATGATTACAAAAAATAAAAAGAAATTGATTGTGAAATAAAAACATGCAACCACATATAAAAGTACTCCTTTCAACAAGCCACAACTACCTTGACATTCTTGTAAACATCTTAAACGTGATCTAAAACTGGAACATGGCTTAAAATTAGCCAACTTAACCAATGGAAATACCCAGATTCCAAAGAAAATGCATCCCAGTTGCACTGATTTTAGGAAATATGCTTAAAACACATACAGTACTATATACACACAAATGAATATACTGTTAATGTCAGTGTACTGTTCACATACACAGCTCCAAGAAAAAGTAGAAGAACTATTTTGGAATTACCTGAATTTCTGCACTGATTACCAAAATGTGGTCTGATCATATGTGGTCACGGTTATACTCAAACACAATCAAACTAAACAAACTAAGAAGTTGTACCGTTCACGTCTTTTATTGAGCACATGTAATTGATATTGTTTTGATATATTAATATCTCTCCAAAATCAAAGCAGGCAGAAAACTACAAACTGCAGAAACCTGTGTTCATGTGGCCACTACTAGAAAAACAGTCATCAATGATGGTGTGCATGGAATGACACCACGGAGGCACCTGTAGTCCATCTCAGCTTTGCCCAAGACAAAGATTTTGGGATAATTTTATATTGACAGATGAGACAAAATTGGAACTCTTTTCCCACAATTGCACATTGTTTTGATAGGAAGAAAACAAAAACACAAACAAAAAAGAAGTGTGAAGCATGGTGGAGGAAGTATCATTGTTTCAGGCTGCTATAAAGAATGGTCAAATCAGAGTCCTGACTTTTACCTTATCAAGATGCTGTGTCATGACTTCACCTTGGTGATAGAAACCACAGGACACCTTAAGAGTCAGAGCTATTTTGCTGGAACACATCCATCCATCATCTTAACCACTTAATCTTTGTCACGGTCGCAGTCCCTTTACCCCTGTACTGGGCACTGGGCAGGGCATTCCACAATTTAACCAAACCCAGGACAGGACATCAATCCATTGCTGGGCACACATGCACACATTTACACCAGGGCATTTTAGAGTAAGCAATTCACCTGACCTCCATGTTTTTTTAATGTGGGAGGAAACTAGGGACCTCAGAGGAAACCCACACAGACATGGGGAGGGAATGGAAACTCCACCCAGACAAGCGTTCAAACCCGAACACAGGTATCATATTAAGTAAAAGTATCACAATGTTTTGGCTGTGTCTGCTTGTGTCTGCTTAGTGCACAATACACCTGCAGCGCTGACAGAGAGTGGAGGGTTAATCTGAAATCTGTGCAGCAGCTGCGGTCTAAACTGAACTGAAATGAAAACAGACTGAAGCTGTGCTGCCAGCTCTGTGATGTATAGCCCATGATGGGACGTTTCCAAACTAGCTGTTCATGTAGATGGCCAGGACATGAAAAAAAGAACTGTGCACTGCTTACACAGTCCCACACACAGAAATACAGAGACCTCTGCTGGATGCAGTGTCAACACATTCTGATACACAAGCAAATAAATGAAGAGTTTCATTCCAAAATACTCTAAAGGGGACATTTACCTTCTTCACATCTGAGATGTTGTACGTAACTGACCTTTTCTAATCACCTCAGATAGATATTATATCAACAGATGTAATAATTTGTTAAAACTAATTAAAATAGACATCTTTACTGCTGTAAGACTCCAATTACAACATCCATATTACACACACTGAACACACACACACACACCTCAGCTAATGCAGACTAACATGTGTCTCATAATGACTTTGTCTTGTTCATGCAAAGACATTTGATGATGATAAATCTGATGTTTTATCTGTTTTCCCCGCTTGTATCATACTAACATATCCATATGCTGATGACTAATGACAGAAGTAGTGGTGTGGAGTCAACTCCAAAAACCTCCACTCTTTGTCTCCAAGTTGTTCACATTACAAACCTCATTACTCATTTCCAATTTCTGGCTCAGACTGGGTTTGACTATCATGACAGTTCAAGCTCAAATATAAGTGACCTGTATCTGTCTGTAATGTGAACAAATCTGTCTCTGGAACGTAATGCAAGCTCACATTGTTACATTTATGTATGTCGGCTCCATCACCAACAACAAAAAACAACTGTACAGTGTTGCCAGATTTACAAAAATTCAGTTACCTGTAAAACGTCAGAGTTTGTGTTTTTGTACTAAATAGAAAATGAATCACAAAGTAAGATAAGAAGAATGTCTACAAACCGGATTCCAAAAAGATTGGGACACTAAACAAATTGTGAATAAAAACTGAATGCAATGATGTGGAGATGGCAAATGTCAATATTTTATT
>BRDA01010539.1:0-32023 GCA_036984385.1 Crenuchus spilurus
AGAATAATGCTACATTAACATTAACATTTTAACTACATTAAAATAATATAGCTACATTAACTGATAATACAACCCAAAAACCTTTAAATAGGCCAAAAATTTCTGTCAAATTAATCAATTACATCTGTAAATAAAACTGTTGGGAGAATAACAACAATAAAATATTTTATTGGGGAAGTTTAGTTTATATATCACAGATGCTCTTTTCAAGAGTCAAATCACATCACAGTGGGGAGGCATTGGTTGTGCATTTGATGTATAATCAAACCTTTGTGTGTTGTGTGGAAGGCAGCTGTGTTAATCACTACACTATATTATGCAACATGACACTACAACAACTTCAATCTAAAGTCCAGATAAAGACAAGATAATAGGATAATAGGATAATATGACCATGATACCATTGCCAGGAGGTCTGAAGAACAGCATGTGCTAAACAAAAGTCTAAAAGTGTCTAAATTCTCTAAATATTTGTATGTCTGGACACATGGTGTGGATTTGGTGATGCCAACTTAGATGGTGGTCAATATAGTGTGAGGAGGTGATTGGTATGCTGTAGTGTAACGGTTAACATCGCTGCTCTTCAAACAACAAGCTGGGTTTTGATTCTCCATTCTGACAAGTCCAGCACAGTCTTCTAATAAGTATATTATAATATTGTCAGCCTAATGTCGGTTAAACAAATAGACCTCAATGTAAATAGTAAAAATGGCTATAAAAATCACTGTTGAGAAACTTTTTAACAGCCATAATTTTGTTGCGCAAACTTAGCTACATAAATGAATCAGTTAAGAAATGTGTATTTTCTAGTGTGTTTAAGATTGTTGACAGGTGAACCAATATTCAGTCATTTTATTCTTAGTTAACATGGAAATGAGACTCTCATCTTTAAGTACCTTAAATATAAACATGGAACATGTCAATTGCATGCCAGTTTTTGATGAAAACAATATTTTGTATATTTAGTGCTCCAGCATTTTGGATTTGAAATGGCCTAAGCTTGATTTGTGATATTACATAAACATCTATTGGCTAACAATATATTGGCTTTTATTACTTCTAGACTGGATTATTGTAATGCACTGTATATTGGAATGCATGAAGTGTCCCTTAAACGCTTACAGTTAGTTCAAAATGGGGCAGCCAGATTATTAACTGGAACCAAAAAAAGGGATCACATTACTCCTATCTTGGCATCCTTACACTGGCTCACAGTGCATTACAGAATTCAGTATAAAGTAGCGCTGACGGTTTTTAAAGCTTTGAACGGATGTGCCCCTGTCTATATTGAGAACATGCTCTGTATGCATACACCCTTGAGGTCATTAAGGTCTGCATCACAGTCACTCTTGAAGGTCCCACGAACTCGCCTCAAGCAGAAAGGGGATCATGCTTTCTCTGTTGCAGCACCAAAAATCTGGAATAGTCTGCCACATGACATCAGACACACCCAATCTGTGACTGTTTTTAAATCAAAACTAAAAACATATTTCTATAAGCTAGCTTTCAACAGTTGATAAACTGTTTGCAACTACATATGGAGGATTTTATTATTGTGTTTTTATATAAGTTTTATGTATTATGTAGGTATGGTGTTATCTTGACATTGTAAAGCACTTTGGTCTGTAAATGTGCTCTATAAATAAAATTTACTTACTTACTATCTGTAGACATCTCAGCATGAATATTCATAGACATAGTCAAAACACTAATCGCATCAAACTCTGTCTGGTGTTACATTAAGACTGAATAGTCATTGTTTAGACTGTTGAGCTCAAAAGAATACTGTCCAGATTACTGGTCCTGCTCTTGATACATGGATGGACCCTTTTGCTGGACTGCCAACTGCCCTAGACTTTCCACCTGCTTTGGCAATGCTTCCTCATGACCTGGGTCCTCTTTTCTGCAGTTCTTGATGCAAGAGTTAAAGGTGGGGCTCTCTCACAGAGAGAGCTCATGATCTCCCTGGCACTCCATCTCCACCCTGGCTCCCCCCTCTGGAGAGTCAGCACATGAACTCAATTCAGTCTAGCTCAACAGTGGTTCTGCTTCAGCCCTCAACTGTCTTCAGCAGAGCTGAGAAATAAACCACATAATTACCACTGTGTGATAAAGGCAGTCTGGACTGGCAGTGTAGGCAGCTGAAGGGCTAAATGTATTAGTTTATGTTATCTGAACATCTATTTTGAACCTTGCAGATGTCTGACAGACATTAATAATGTACTGCTGGGACATCTAAAAAAACGTTCATACTGGACATCTTCACAACCAGTTTTCACGACCAGGTTTTGACTGAAAATAATCAACACAAATAACTGATTACTTCTCAAAATTATCATGGGGTTACTTATTGCTTTCTGGAAACATTACTTTCTTTTGGGTCACTCTATAAAACCCAAAATTGCAACACAAAACTTGCAAATATGATGCATATCATACGGGCAGCCGTGGTCTGGTGGTTAGGGATCTGGTGCAAGCCACCTAACCGCCAACTGCTTCCTGGGTGCTGTGGATAGGACTGCCCACTACTTCGGGTACATGTTCACTAGTGCGTGTGTGTGTTTCAGTTCACAGATGTGTTAACTGTGGTGGTCAGATTCCGTTGTGTGCAATCACATCAGCCAAAAGTTGAATCTAATCTAATCTAATAATGTCCTCTGCTCTGAACAGTTCATTCAACAAAAAAATGTGTATTTACAATGCAGCCCAATAAAGTTGGGTTCACTTCCCAGCCCAGACCACACAGTCAGCTGTAGCAGACAGCACATACACACAAATGACACACAAAGACTAATATCATAAAAATACAAATAAAAACAACAACATAAGAAATAAGAAAGTATGGATGTGATTAAATGGTCTGGGTTTGGGGGAACCTGCCTGTCCTGACGGAATGTTTGCAACGAGCTACACAATGGACGTGTGGGAAAAGTGGCATGTCCTGTGCCTGTTGACTCTTTCCCTAGAGGACATTGAGAATGTATACCTATTTGGAACAATGATTACGGGTATTTTGCTGATTGGATTAGGCATTGCCCTGGTATATCGGGAAATTAAAAGAGTTGGGTCAGCTGTCCAAGGCCCCCAAAAGCTGCCCAACATGTTTGAAGTGATAGGTAGAGCCATCGGCACTCAGACTGTGACTATAAACCGCAGCATGGATATCATCTCGGAGAAGCTCTCAGCTTTGCAAAGAAGTGTGGAAAAACTTGAAGACCAAAATTGATAGAGTGATTGCGCTAAAACTCTGTGCCCATTTGCCTAAACAACCTGAGTTTGCTAAGAACAATGCTGAATGCTGTCTCTGTCGGGGAGCATACCAAAGTTGTCTCATGGCACCTGCTGTGTTATCGCTATGCCGTTCTGCGGACTGAGGCACACAGACTGATTGTCAGGCAGAGTGACTTTCCTCCCCGATTCACACGCCTTCACTGCTTTACTCCCCAGGTTTCATTGCTAGTCTATGTCTTATGTTGTAATTGTATATTGTGCTTATGTGCAAAAGGTGGTTTTTTCGTGTTACCACACTGTGATCTTTTGGGGGCTGGTTTATTTGATCTCCTTTCTCTCCCCATGTAATTCTGAATTTTCTTATCTGTATCAACGTTTGTGCTGTGCAAGACGGCTGCCTCTCCATTGTTGCTGGGACCTTAATTTCTCTGTAAAAGGATCAATAAAGTTTTTAAAGTTCTTTCTTTCTTTATTTATTTCTTACGTTCTTTCGTTCTTTCTTTCTTTCTACATACAATACACTTAAATTTACATTTCAAACCTTTTTTTGTTTAATTGTTGAACAGTTTGGCTTATAGCTTATGAAATCTGAAATCAGAATCTCAGATTATTAGAATATTTCATGTTTGAGTAAATCACTTTTCAAACAGTATTAACATTAAAACAAAAAAAGGGTTTGAAATATGTCACTTTGTGTGTAATGAATAAAACAATATGACAGTTTATCTTTTTGAATTAAATAAGGAAAACAAATTCTAATCTTTGGAGATGCACTAGTGTGTACAAAATTTGCATGGTCGGGCATCACTAATATTGTTCAGTGAAGAATAATGAGTAATATAAGTATTGCAACATCATTCCATACATTTTTATGTTTTAATGCTTTATCACTTCTTATCACAGCACTTCTTTTTAAGTAAAAGTAATCATATTATTGTCACATTATTTTATGATCTGTCACCTCCAATACTATTCAGAACATCTTTATAAAAACTACATTAAATTTTACAAAAATTACATCTTTTGTAAAAGTCTTTATAAAATGGGTTTCCACATACACACCAGTCAAAAAAGGTTTTTAAATACTTTAAAGTGACTTACATTAATAATTTTTTTCTTCTTTTTAAATCTGATTTGCAGTTGATGAACCTTTGCTTACTGAAACAATAAAAGTTATAAAACCTTATGTCAAATATATTTAAATATATATATTTTTAAATGTATTTGTCACATGGTGATGTGGTATATACAGAAAATACAATGTTAGGTTTTTGGTAATACAGTTTTTGGTGTAATTTTTATAACATTATGCAAACTCCAAAAGAATCAGAATAACAATAATCACTACAAGATAAAATTATTTTCATAAGTACAGTATTCACTCAAATATGATTTTTAACAACTGCTTCAGCATTCCTACAAACAACATAAATTGTGTGTTAGGGGACAGGAGTGTGGAGAGGGGTGTAAAAAGATATGATATCGGAGGTATGAGACCAAATATGCTAGACAACAAGTAACAATAATTAAAAGCAAGCACATGAAAAAGTCCAGATGTTTGAGGTTATAGAGTGAAGAATGTAAAGGTTAAATAACTAAAAGTAAATCTGCAACTTCTTGTATGTATGAATGTGCGGATATATCCTAGTAAAATGCAGAATAATGCTGTATAACATAATATAATATAATGTTTTGGAAAAAAAGAAAACAGTAACATAATGGAATACAATGTGATGAATAATGTGAAGTCATGAAATAGTATACCAATCAATACTGCACTTCAGAAATTATAGTCACAGAATGTTTATATATACATATATATATATATATATATATGTTTATATATACATATATATATATATATATATATATATATATGTGTGTGTGTGTGTGTTTGTGTGTGTGTGTGTGTGTGTGTGTGTGTGTGAGTGTGTGTTTTATAATTTATAGTTAAATAGGAATCTAATGTTAACAGACATATAAAGGAAGAAAAATAAAGGGTTAAGCCAAGTAAGTTGCACAAGGCAATATTCTGTAATGAAATTGACTCAATAATGCTTATTTTAAAAGGTGCATATAACCAAGTAAATTATGTCTGTTCTTTCTTACTTTCTTACATTTAAAGTGGTCTGCATAGGTACAAATGCATGTAAATATCTGATGTACAGTGAAAAAATATACTAAAAGTAACTATGAAGATTATAAATTACTGGTACATTTCAGGTATTTTTCTTAGCTGCCATGTCTGACTATTAGGATTGCACAGATCTAACCTTTCTAGTACATATAACATTTCAATGGCCATGACAAACAGTCCATGCTTGACTTTACAAGCTCTGCTCATATGGGGACCCAAACCTGTAGGGGGGCTCAAATCAACATGATCACTGTCATGAACATAAATATTTGTATTGATATATTAAAAATTTTACTGAGCATGACAGCCAGTACTGAAATAAATACAGCAACTCAAATAAGCAACACAATGACAGATGGAGCCTTTTATTGCCAAATTGGCTGAAGGAGGCAAAATCTGAATGTGTGGTTCTCAAATGTTTCATGCTGTTCAAGAATTACAAACATAATATGGAAGACTGTACTGACTGTATGTATGTGCTGCATTATGTCAGAATTAATTCTGTTAATCTATAAGACATAACATCATAGCCTCTCATCCAAAATAGTAATGATGATGATTTCATGTAGGGTAGCTAAGGAGTCCTTTACTACCTTTAGCCCTATGACCTTGACAACTTTACCTATTTATTTGTACAGTAAAACCATAGGTGGTCCCAGAGCCTCCCAAAAACATTCACTAGAACCCCAACCATATTCCTGTCAGTGGATCTTTGTGCAGTCTCTCAGTAACAAATTCAAAGATGTTGTACCATACCTCATGAAACTCGCCATAATTCCAGCATGCTGTCCTGCACCCCTCCCATTTCCTCCTGTATTTCCTCTAGACATAAAGAGGCAGCAGTGAAAGCTAGACAAATAATTCATTGGTAATAACAGTGACACGCTCCTTCCTGCATTTGAAGCACAAACTTATGACATTAAGCTAAAACTGCACAACTACGAGGAAGAACCTCTCAACCACTATAAACAGTCTTTTTGAAAGCTGTGTACAGACAACCAAAACATTACCTCATCTACTCCCTGCTGTGAAAACATCCCTACTTCAAAGTGTCTGGGTGTTTTTGGTACTTCAGTGTGTGTGCCCTGGTCAGGGGGGTGACATATATTATTTTTCTCAATCTTTCATGCATAATGGTATTACATATTTTGTGATTTTTGGATGCAGTTTGGCAGGAAGCATATTCAGCCCTTGGATACCTTTGAACAATTTGTGGATGCATTGATGCGTGGCTTTGTTTATTCAGTGGCCTGAGAGCTGTGAAATCAGGTACTTATCTGCCATTAATCTTTTCACTAGATTTAAACCTATCATTTTTCACTTTGGATGGTTTGGCCACTTTTCTTTTTATAGCAGTACCAGTTCTGGTCCAGGCAATGAAAGCTCTGCATTAGGAAATTAACTTAACTATGCACCACCATCTGGTAAGTATCAAATTCCTAGTAGTTATGTTGTATATAACCTCAGGGTCAAGTCTGAGCTTGATGATGACCTCCACTGCTGTAATCTAATGACTTAATTGGATTTGGAAATCAGTTAACAACAATACAGTAGACAGTGTTGTTCATGTCATTACATCTAGTTTTTCCTGATCTATTTTCATGTTAGTAAAGTTATACTCTTAAAAAATAAGCAGTTCTTGTGTTGAGTATACAATTGTAGGTAAAAACTTTAATTGGTATACTATCTTTATTGTATGTGTAGGGTTTTTTTTTTTTTTTTTTTTTTTTTATGGAAACAAACATTATTTTATAGCCTTGCTCCATAGAGCTAATTTTGAACCATTTTAGTAGATTTGGTGTGTGCTGGATAGAACTAAGAAGAGGAAAAAACTGCTGCACTACTGCAGCACACCTGCACTAATGGTTCACTCCTGACTCATTAGGTAAATACATTCTCAGGAATAGGGGAAACATTAAACAAACACAGCTCCACAACAATAGGGATAAAACATCTCAAATCAAATTAAAGAAGTTGATGAGGTCTTTAACCAATTGCATTGTACTTATGATTTACTATTTCTCTTTTTGGTTTCAATTTTATTGTTAAGCTGTTGCCAGTACACTAACTGCTTTTCGACTACTCACATTTCTGACTTTTCAGTTTGTTTTAGCATCAAAAAGAAAAAAAAAATCACATTTCATGTTCTAAATATACTGCACTAGATGATATGTGGGCTGCTAAGAGGTTCTTTTTAAATTTTGAATCATTATTATTATTATTATTATTATTATTATTATTATTATTATTATTATACTTTATGTATTAGCTACTTTATTTCACTCCATGTCCAACATTAAGGCAAATGTTCTATTTATCTCACAGGTTTCTCCTTTCCTCTGTTTGATCTGATCACACGTAAATTTGTAGTATCATACTGTAACCTACAAACAGAAGACGTTGTTGGTGTTGCAGTAGCGGAACGCAGAGTGTGGCCTCGGGCTTGTTTCTACCCGGACTCATTTGGTGGTTGTGCAGATTCCTTTGACATTGCTAGAGAGAGGAGGAGGAGGGACATAAACATCAGGGTTACAAAACGTGCATACGACCAGCAGTGAGAAGTTACTGATTCCTGCTGGTAGAGTTGCAATAATTCTTTATTGTGACTTCTGGCGGAATCATGTACCGGCGACCTTTACAGTTTGTCTTCAGAAACATATTAAGCGCTTATGCAGGCAGCCGGACCGGGCTGGGCAAGGTAAAGAGAGAGAAACAGACAGCTATCTGAGTGCAAATGCTAACATTCATTATATCAGATAGATTAGAGTAATTTTGCCTGTTTACTCTTTTGTCTTTGATAAATGTTTCCCAGCATTATGCCTGGTTTAATGTGCATGTTTATAGGGTGATATTTCATTATAAAAAAAAACACCGCAACGACTTTGCTGACTGTCATGATCTTGAGTTGGCAGTAAAAGTTAAACACTATAACTTAAGCGTTTTATTCTTTTCCCATAATTTTTTTATTTGGGTTTCCCAGTGCATTTGGTATCAATTTGGTTAATGTGCATTTCATATCTACATCATCTAATAAAGTATTAAATGTTATGATGTTAATCAATTAAATTGAATGTAAGAAAATCTGATTGCATTATTCCAGTGGTTTTGGACAGTACAATAATGTTGACAAATTTCTACAAGCTATTGAAATACGAGTCAGCTTTATAAATATATATTTTCAGAACAGATTATTCAGGCATGTTGTAAAAAGCATACTAATTTAATTGTATGTTGTAGTTAATGAGTATTGAAATTTCTGTGAAAATCTACATAACTTTTATTGATTTCATTGTCATCTTTTATGTGCAGTAAAACTAGACTCACAGTTTATCATTTTAACTTGTACACACATGGGTCTCTTAATCTTCTATTCTTTTGTCTGTTTCCTTTCAGGTCACAGAGCAGTATGCTTGCCTTACCAAGGCTTTGGTGACTTTTCATGTTACAGGTTCACAAGTCCCAACTCAGATCCAAAATCGGGCTCTTCATAGCACAAGAGAGGTGAGTTTGTGCTGTGCCAACTTTCCTTATTCAATAGATCTATTTTGAGTTATGTGCTTAAATGAGTAGCAATTAATGGACAACTACCACCAGAGCTTTACTTCACGGGGTGTTAGCTCTCAAAGATTAGGATTGGGCACCGCAGCACTACAGTCTTATATTCGGATGGGTGTGAATGACTTACCTGGAATATGAGTGATAGATTAAAAATCCCACATTATATCACTTTTTTACAAGTTAACAAGTTGCCTGAGGGTCTAAATTAAATGTTACTTTTTCGGTCAAAATACCTCAGTGATACCTTAGTCATCAGATAACGTATTTTTGATCCGTTTAAGACTTGTCAAATGAACAACAGTATTTATAGAGGCAGGTTTTTATATGAGGCTTTGCTGCCTTTTTAAAGAGGGCAGGCAGAACTAACAAACACAGACAGCAGATGCACACACTGGAGAGCTCATCAAACAATCACAGCATTAAAAACGTTTTATTTCTCTGATTTACTTTTCTCACTAAAGTTTCTCTGTGTCTTCATTCACTAACAAAACCTCTGATTACTGCTGCTCTCTCTCTCAGCCATTAACAGTGTTATAACAGCATAATACTGAGTCAAGTCTCACACAAACACTAGCCAGTAATCCACACTGTTCAAAGATAAAAATAATCCAACAGTGAAGATGAAGTTTGCTTCTTATTCACCACTGTCTTATTCAGATTTCTTTGTTCCACCTTAAATTGTGAAGCAGTTGAAGTCAAGCACTACTGACTGATTTACCCTAATCCTGCATTATTTAAGGTGGAATGCATAATGCTCAAGTTAATGTTTTTGCCAACACTAGTTGGATGTTGCCATCAAAAATAATCATAATGCACTCTCCTGTTTTTTGTTGCTGTGCAGGCTTTGTATGTTTCTCTGTACCTAGCTATGTGTACATATAAAATGGCCAACCACAGTTCAAACTTGTGGGTGAAGTTATCACTGTGGGGGGCATCGCTAAATCCACTTTTTGCAGAATATTGGGAGCGCAATCCTAAACTACTTGTTAAATTTTAAATATGTGTAAAACACTAAAAATTGCTTTTCTATATGTTCATTTTAAGGTTGGAGCTAAACTCTGCAGGATGGTAGTTCTCCAGAATGAGGATTGGGTCCTGTCTTATATATGATGTAAACACATTTTTAGAGATTATAACCTGAATTATCATAGGTTAGGGATGAATTATTAGGATTGTTTTAGGCACCCCAATTTTTCAAGCAATGTTTTAGTGACATGTCCCAGAATTGGCCTTATTGTTTATAAGTCAAAGGCAATTTTGCACTGAATGTTTTAATGGTAGTTCTCAGTCTAGGCTTGTTGATATTCTCTGTGGAGCATATTCGGATAATGTTTCCTTAATTGAGAAGTAATGGCCTTGCTGACTTTCTCAGGGATGGTTGTACATGTCTGTGTCACTTGGCAATCTGTTAACAGCAGCCTGCCAAATTCTGCAGGACATAGTTGTGATTACTGGTGTACAGTTGGAGTGACAAATGAGACTTGATATTGTCGGCCACTCTGGTTGTTTACCTTGTCTGTGGTGTGTTAGGTAATAGCCTTTAGTTAAGTGTTTGTTACATGTCGTGTGTGTGTGTGTGTGTGTGTGTGTGTGTGTGTGTGTGTGTGTGTGTGTATTTTTACACTTGACTTCACTTTGTCCTTGTTGTTCATGGATGTAGAAATAGCTTTATTATCAGCTCTGTTGTCATGGCCTTTTCTTACTATGTTCTTTCTTCTCTACAGCTCTGTACTGTAAAACAGACCCCCCAAGCTTCAGAGGAGGAAGTGGGAGCTTTCACCAAACTCATCGAGGCCATGGGCTTCACTGGGCCTCTTAAATACAACAAATGGGTAAAATTAACCTGTCTCCACCCCTGTGCTCTATTATACCTCAGTCACAAAGCCTCCAACATGTTATCAGTCAACTTCAACCCTCATTGTTTCACTAGCACATATATGGCATTATAAATCTGTAATAAGATTTATTTCAACATTTAAAAATGTGTTGTACTGTATCTTCTGTATATCACTAAAAAAACCCTCCACTGTTGGGTATTGTAACAATAGCAGAACCTTTTTTGGATTTACAGAAAGCTGTTTTCAAAAAGGTTATTTAAAGGACAGTATACAGCACATTTCTTCATGGAAAGAACCATTTAAGTATACTATTGAATCTTTGTCTTCTCATGGTTCTATATATAATAATTACCTTTACTGAAGAATCATGTTTCTTAACTTTTAAACAGGCAACAAGGACCTCAAGATACATTAACTTTGAAGTCCTGTAGTGGACATAAGTAAATGTTTTTTACTCAATCACATTATCATTTATCAAATTTCGGTCTGTTTTAGTAACTTTTCTGCAAAGTTACTATTTGCTCATTTGGTTTTGAATGGACTTTGTATATTTAAGGCAAAGACTGGATAAATATGCATAACATGTTATAAAAAAAGAGAGCAATACAAAATCTCTTTAATATTTATATTTGTATTCATTGTTAAGTAAAACAAAACAAATTGTAATTTTGACATTTTAATACATTAATAAGGCAATGTATCCTAGGAAGAACAACTCATGGAAAAGTAACTATACAACATATCAAAATTTCTTCAGATATGTGTTAGTTAAGTCAATTTAAGGTGAAAGGTAATTAATTATTTTTAACTTTTTGTTTTCCACTCCTGCCTGTTTAAGGGCTAAGGTAGTAGTTTCAAAGGAATGTTACACACCTGGTAGTAAGTTACCGCTGGGTGATATACTGTCATACAATTTCTTATCATTTTTAGCTATTTTTTTTTTAACAATTAACGAGCATTTTATATCTATGACAGTGCCAGTAGCACAGTCTTGTCACCATTATGGGAAAATATTTAACTATACCTCTGCAATCTGACAGTTACCTGTATCATATATCATTTGCTGAGTGCAGCAAATTCCTATATAACATACCTTTGTGTGCAACAGGACAAATAAAACGGACAAATGTCAAACATTATTTTAGCATGAAGTACTAAGGAAATGTGAAGCAAGTCATTTACCATTAGTACAAATTTATGAAACAGAGTAATATTGTGAGATGTTTGGAATATATATTGATATATATATTGATATTGAATTTCATCAGTATCACCCAACACAACAGATCTCCCTTTACCACCCCTGGTAGAAATTGTGAATTTTGATGAAACAGATCATTGCTGTTCTATGAAAACCAGGCATCTCCAGTGTTTGGTTTTGTAAATAATTTAACAACAGCAGCTGCTGTTTAAATTTTTTAATATCTAATGAGAAATAGAACAATACAAGGGCTTAAAAATCATTTTTAAGATGATCACACAATAACACAATTAAAATGTCTTTACATTAACTTGCATTAAAATTTCTTCTGAGGTTAACATTTTGGATATATTTGGTTTTCATAGGACAGCAAAGACATAAAAATGGTGACCTGAATTTTCATTCCTTCATGATCTGATGGTCAGTGCACAGGTGTATTTTTTTTTTTCAACAACACTGAGTACTTCCATATTTTGTCCTGTACTTGATTTGGAAAAAAATCAATTATACAGTTACTGAACATTGTTTGAGTAATTTCTGTGATTTGTTTTTTACAAAATAATCTTAATCCCATATTTTTTGCTGGGGTTGTCCTAGAGCTGGGCGATAGGGCAAAACATTTTATCACAAATTTTTCTATATTGATCAGTCTTGATAATTATCACGATATTACATTTTCTAACACTGTCATAGTTTTAAAGATCTTTCTGAAAACATCAGACGAAATACATGAAATGTTACCATTTAAAATATTTAAATATTTATTGCCAGAACATACCGTAATATTGTTGCATCCAGCTGGACGCATTGAAAGGATGGACGAGAAAGACGTTTACAGTCGTCGCTTTATTGTTGAAACTTACAATGATTGCTGTCGGCCGCAGCCACTCCAAATTAACAGGCTAGAGAACCAAGCTAATTTGCTAATGCTAGCTAGCACTCCGGCTGACACACACACACACACACACTGTGAGCCCCCCTCCTTCTCCTCACACAAACAGATGAGCACATCGACCTCATGCGCTCTCTTGCCCGGCCAATCACATGCTTGTCTTAAACACAGCAGTGCATTTTGGCGGCGCTGGTGAGGAGGAGCAGCAGTATTACACATCAGAACTCACTGTCAAGCTGCTTAGACGTGAAATGGAAATGAAAGTTAATGCTTATCGAATTCTATTGTCCCGGCTTATCATCATCATTGGGGGAAAACTTATTGTGAAAAAAATCAATATCGTTTTTATCGCCCAGCACTATGTTATACTATCACAGAAACATAAAACTTGCTAGTTATTTGTATATAAATCACTATTTACTGCTTCATATATTTGTGTAATATGTTTTGTTTAAGTTTATTTGCATTTACCCTTTAAATCATTCTTGTGTTGCAGAAAATTAAGATTGCTGCTTTGCGTATGTACACTTGTTGTGTTGAGAGAATCAACTACGATGAATTTTTTGAAAGTAAGTATTATTTATTAAATGTATTTTTTTATGTGTTTTACTGCAGTTGGGCAGAGAGCGGGTGAGAAGGGTTTCTAGGCCCAGGGAGAAATATGGCAGTATGACCTTATGAGTCTTGAGTCATGCTCATTTGGAGCTTTTGAAAAAGGACCCAAGCTCCCAAACACCCCTCACTTCACCAGAAATGCTGAAATGAGCGTAAAGGGACCTTTTCATCGCCATCTGAAAGATTTATGTGGCACTTTACAGCCGCATTATGTTGTTTTCTTTACCAAGGGGGGAAAAAAGCAGGTGTAAAACCCAGTAGAGGTTTTGGAACTGTTTGGTTTGGTTTAATGTTGTGTTCCTGTTACTCTCTTGCTCTGCCTCCTTCTCTCTTCATCTCTCTCTCTCTCTCTCTCTCTCTCTCTCTCTCTCTCACACACATTTACACCCTCCCTTACTTTCTCTCTCACAGAGTGCTCCCTTCCTGACACACTCAACTCCTGGTTTTTGGTGGCACAGCTCCACGTTTGGTGAGTATTTGGGCACTGGTGCCTCTTTCTGTTGGCATAGCTTTGCTGGGTAGAGCCAGCTGTCCATCAGTATTACACACACACACAATTTTGTTCATTTAGTAACACTACAACATTAGTTTATATCAAACATGGCAGCTATGAAATACATTGAAAACAAAACCTTATCAGCCATAGATAAACTAAACAACTTCACAAACATCCAGTAGTTTTTTACAGCTCAGTGTGAATGTAGCTAATGATCCTGATTAATAGTTCGTCACACTAACACTAACTATTAGTGGCCACACTGTTTTAGCATATCTTGACAACAGGATATCATTAAAATAGTCAATCAGGCATTTTATATAGCACCTTTTAAGCTAGCCATAGCTCTTTACAAGCAATTGACAAAAGCACAAGATATTAAAGTAGAAACTAATATAATTCCTTCAGAAATACAATTAATTTAATAAAGGAAAATGTTATAAAAAATATGAATGTTAAAAAGTAATGAAAATTAAATTAACAAGATATTAATAAATAAAATTAAATATCTGTAAATACTCTAGTGCTTTTTGTAAAGTATTATATAAAAGCCTGACTGAGCAAATAGGTTTTTATTTATGTTAGAAAATATTAATATTTTCATTTCTTCTCAAAACCCCTGGAAGGCTGTTCCTGAGGTTTGTAGCATAGTAGCTTAAAGAAGTATCACCACATGTTTTTCTTGTCGTTTGTGGAACAGATTAAAGAGATGAACCAAGGGATCTAATGGGGCTTCCTTGTTCATAGACAGCATTTCTGAGGAATAGTCTGGTTATGTAGTGCCTCATGAACTAATACAATTATAAATGCATGTGCTCTACTTTCCTTAGTCAGCACACTAAAGCAGCAGAATTTCAGACAGAATGAATTGAAGCTTATTTGTTGTATTCTTTGATAGAAGGTTGTTTAGCTTCTCCTTATTAAATCATCAATGTATGTTACTTTGAGAGAGAAACAGCATGATGTTGGAGTTGTTCTTCAAGTTATATATAACCCTAACCCAACTTCAACATGTTGCTATGCTATGATGTTAAAGTCAGTCCCAGATTATTATATTTTGCCTTGGGTTAAGTCCTAATGTATTTAGTTTCAGGGTATGTACAGTTTATACAAAAATAATTATAATCCAGTGGTCCAAGGATTGGCCTTTGTGGTACCCCACTGGAAACCTCATAGTGTCTGGAGGAATGGTCATCTATACATACACACAATTTTATCCATAAAAATGAGGTAAACCTTTTAAAAAATGTTAGCTATGATTTTCCCCCATCATTTTATCCATCTTATTTGGGCAGCACGGTGGCTTAGTGGTTAGCACGTTCACCTCTCAGCGCTGAGGTCGAGTCTGCATCTGAGCGGGGTTTCCATGTTCTCCCCGTGTCCGCGTGGGTTTCCTCCGGGGGCTCCGGTTTCCGCCCACAGTCCAAAAACATGGAGATCAGGTTGATTTGATACTCTAAAATTACCCTGGTGTGTATGAATGAATGAATGTATGTATGTATGTATGCCCATATATGGTTGGCACTCTGTCCTGGGTGATCCCCCTAGTGCTCGATGCAGTCCTCCAGGTGGACGGTCGTTTCCGGTTGAGAGTATGCTGTGCGTGACTGGCTGCCGCTTCTCACTGGAGTGTGTGTATATGAAAAGTGTGTTGATTGTAAAGCGACCTTGGGTGTCTAGAAAGGTGCTATATAAGTATAATGTGTATGTATGTATGTATTTAACTCCATAAGAACCTCACTATTAAAATACAGTGGCCAACAAATACCTCATAAATACATGGGAATATTGAGACTGTAATTGAAATGTACCGTATTTAAATGTCATAGGGTATGAATAATTTTTGTTTTATACACAGGAATGTGCAAAACATTTTGCATTTAAATACGTCCCATCACAAAAATCAAGATGATGAAATGATAAACTGAATTTCAAAACAAATGTTCCAGAAATGATGAACCTTTCAGAATGAATCTTTAATTTGAACTGTATACTGATCAGGGTCAGAGCATGTCCAAAGAAGCAAGACAGCCTTTCAGCAGTGGTCAGTAACTATCAACAGTGGCCTGCAAATAACACAGACCTCAATACAAGCATGTTTACGTTGTGCTGGAAAATCAGGTTATGAGTTTAATTTTATTCATTTATTTATGTTTATTACTTAATTTATTACTTAAATGCAGTGATACTATAGCGCTGTAATATTTTTTTGACTATGTTATCATACACTGAAAAGTTCAAACCATAACACCACTATGCCAGAGTTGTGTTCTATTTTATAAATCCTGCTGTTATTACTATTACTACAGACTATTAAGTGTTTTACAAAGACCCTGTCAAATACCCTGCCATGCTTTGATTAATGATCCTCATTTGAATTAAACAAAAAAAAAATAAAAGCTTTAGAAATTTGTAGCATTTATAATGTTCAAAAATGACAAATCTGTGAAGTTATTCTGTGGTTTGTCGCTGCCCTCAGTCATCACAGTCTTTCATTCGTCCTTTCCACCTTTCATCATCCTCGCTGGCATTTGCATGTGTAATGTTAATGCACAGGTGACTGCTTTTGGCTGTATTTATGAAAAGAGACCTTCATGGAATGTGTGATGTCATCAGAAGCAGACAAATGATTAATGATTGTGACTGAGAGCCAGCGTTCACATGTTTGTGTGTGTGTGTTGTGTGCACTTGTGGAGTGCACTCTATGACTAACATTAAGCACAGTGACATTGAGTGGAAAAGCTCAGTCTGTACTTAGTCAAGCTCACCCAGAGCACACTACACACACACACCTCATAGTGCTTGGCACTCACTTATTTAATTCATCATTTGCCTATTAAGACTGTGCTCGTTTATTGAGTACGTTTAGTGAGTCATGGTTACAGGGTACCACACTTATGGTTTCACATTCAAAATTATTCTATGCAAGACTTTTTAATAGCAGTCAGTTTACTCACCATGGGCTCCTTGCACAAAACGTCTGCAATTTTTCTTTTTTTAAGAACTGGAGTTTTTAGAAGCGATGTATAAGAACTCCTGTGAAAAATGTTTACTGGAGCATCTGCAAAAATTAGAATATGGTCAAAATTAGTGTTCATAATTTAGTCTATTAAGGTAAACTGATATATATTTTATGTTCATGATACGTAAAGTGACATTTCAGGACTTTTTAGTTTTAATGTTGATACTGATTGAGTAATAATTCCGTCAAAATGCAATATTCTATATGAACTATAAGCCATATTGATCAACAGTAAAACAAAAGACTTGAAATGTCACTTTGTGTAATGAATATTTTTGGCTGAATACCGAACACTATTTTTCATTTTTATAAATTATTATGAAATTAGTAAATGAACTATTTCCAAAAATAAATCTTGCAGTGAGTCAGGAATGAATGTCTATTTTAATAAGTTGGTTTGACATCATTAAGTTTAATAACATGAGTTTAATTGATTATTCTTTTATGTTTGTATATAAATGTTAGAGAAATTACACAAGACAATAATATTTGAATACGTATAACGATGCATGTATGTTTCATTATTACTAATATTTAACTCATGAAATTTAACTCATGAATATTTAACTAGCACTGAGGTGGTGGAACAAACTCCCACTGGCTGTTCGAACAGCAGAGTCCCTCACAGTCTTCAAACACAGACTGAAGACTCATCTCTTTGTTGAACACTTAAGCAAGCACTAGTTTATAACTCTTATTGTAATGCATTGTAATCTTATATGTTGTGTACAACTGTATTTTTTTTTTTTTCTTTCTAGGTATTAGTGATGGTTTTGTTGTAACAGTGTCTGAACTGAATAGTAGTTTGGACTCTAACCTGTCTGTACTAGCTGAGATAATTCTCTTAATGGAAACAAAGCATTGTTATACGTCACTCTTGGTAACAGTGTCTGTCAAGTGCTGTAAATATTCTATAAGCTATTTCATGCATTTGACCATCCACTTTTTTCGAAATTTCTTTAGTTACTAGCTGACCAGTGATAAAGTCACAGGTTAGATCTCTAAAAATGTCAGTGTTTTTAATACAGTGGCCATTAATAGCATGAACAATTACTGTATTACTGTTATTTTACATGACTATTGTTGTTATGCAATCTCTACCGTTCTACAGTGCTTTATTATTTGTTGAAGTATCAGATATCCTCATGTACAGCAAAAACAATTTACTGAGGGAGATTCCACTGAGCTCATTTTAAGTTCTTTGTACACGAAGACATGGTGGCTCAGATGATTTGTAGTATTAGTCTAGGAGTTATGTGTCATCTCAGCTACACTACTAACAGATGTGTATCTCTAGATAATTGAATCTTTACAAGAGCAAAATGTGACCATATACATTGTTTATACATTCAGAGTGATCAAAGTTCAAGGAATGTCCAGCCTGGTTTTAAGTCAGCAGAACTCAAATGATCCTTCTTTTTGCAGGATGTGTTTGGTACGGATGCGGCAGGAAGGCAGAGAAGGGAAGTACATGTGCCGATACATTGTTCATTCCATGTGGGAGGATGTAGAACAGAGGAGCAAAATCATGGGGGTGAGTTTCACACAGATGCTCACCTGGTTCCAGTATGTCTGATCTGTTAGTTCTCACTGGTCTTATTCTTTCATAGTTTGGATTTCTGTTTCTTTATGACCACAGCACAGAAATAGTTCTGTATCAATTTCAAACAAAAAAAGAGTGCTAGATGAATGCCTCTATAATTCACACATACAAGCCTTTTTGCATCTACGAAAGCTACTGTAGAAAGAAATCAGAACATGTCAAAATGAAAACTTCTCCCCTCACACAATTTGTACACTTCACATTTTAAAACCTTTGTTCTACCAGGGTTCCATTTAAAATGACCAGAAAGGCACCCAAATAGTGATGTCTGCTCGCTAATTTTTTTTTACCGAAGCAGCATTACTAAAACATTTTATGACACAAACTGTTCACAATTATATGTATTTGGTAAGTTAACGTTAACTGAGCATCTCACAATATTTAGAAAAACAGGAAAAATTGTTAATTTCAAATGCCAACTTTCACGTGATGTTTTCTTATTTCTGATCATTTTATACATTTTTTTTATAAAAAAAAGAAATAAAATGCCATATTTGATCAGATAGATTAGATAAAACTTTATTAATCCCTTTGTAAAACTTCTTCAGGGAAATTCAGTCAACCATATAACACAACCATATGTAAGTTTGGCAATTTGTCTACCTTGGAATATGCAATTGCATGACACAATTGTAAGATTTTCTAACATTGGTTGTGCTGAATTAAGTGGATTAATGTGATAACTGCAGAAAACTTGCATCACAAACGTACATGAATTGTCAGTTATTTGGCTGTATGGTTGCAACAAACAACCAATTAATTTGATTAAAATGTGAAATAATTGTTGGCAGCACCAGCAGCTTACTTAGAACAGATTCCAGCTCTGCACACAGACTTTTTTCTTGTAATCTGTTCTCTACTTGGGATATTAGAACCAGGGAATTTATTTTTAACAATTCTCTGTAAATATTATGAATTGTAAATGTAAAAATTTTTCAAATCTACACGATTCACAGGTATTCAGGCATTTTTCCTTTTATTGTCAGGGGCAGGAAGCAGTATTGCAGCATTATATTTGGTCCATTTACATGCAGATCAAAAAACAGATTTCAGATTAAATATAATGATAAAAGTGTAGCAGCATTTTTCTTCCTCTTAACATGCTTAAATATGACTGTTGCTGCAGATGGAGACATTTGAAATTAGACTGTGTAGAACTGTTACAAATTTGGCTGATCACAAAAGGTTTAAATGAGTACATATCATTCATAATAACATACATCAATACAGTCATATAGTATCAGAATCAAGCAGCCTTGTGTATAAACAGGACTGTAATGAATCGCAGGAGTTTCCATTAGACATCTTGGGTGCACTGTGTTCCAGTTGGGTGTAATGTGAGTGGAGCCTTTCATGAGCTTTGACAAATCACAGGTGCTTCTGTGGAGTTTACTATGACTGTGTTCTGAAATGTACAATATAATCTCTGTTCACACTTAATAATTGCAATCACTGAATCACAGTTATTTTTTTGGTCATAATTATTCAGGCCTGTTTTGAGAAGGGGTCTGCGTGTACAATTTTACAGATTTTTTGAAATGTTGAGCAGAGTGCAAGTTAATCCTCCAAAAAACACACATATAAGGAGACACTATGCAGCTGGGATTTGTAATCAAAGGATATGAAGTGAAATGTGCACTCCAAAAGCACTCCTCATTAACCTTCAGGATGTAATAACTACATTTTATATGCTGTGAAAATGCTGAGTAGAGTCCAGTTGAGTGACCTGGGTGTTTAAATCTCCACAGGGTCTGTGCTGATGACATGATGCTGTGTGATGCAGTTACAAAAATATTTACAGTGTGGTTTGTGGACCTGACTCTGTCCTGTACTGGTGCCAGCCTAATATGAAGCATTTGTGACAGTGCTAACTTTGAAGGACTAAATATTATAACTAGAGAAGTGTAATTCCTGAAGTAAATACATCTGTGCAGATAAAGTGGTTCCCAGGTCCAGACTGGTTAAGCTGTTGCTACATGGTTTCTAAGTAGTTATTACTCGGTTGCTACGTAACAACCTAAGTGCTTTCTAGGTTTTTGGTATGTGGATAATAAGTGGCTGCGACGTGATTGCTGTGTGGTTTTTAGGCTGTTACTGTGGTATCCAAAGTGGTTGCTATAGTATTACTTAGCAGTTGCTATGGTAACACAGATGGTTGTTATGGTGTTGCTAGTCTGTTGCTAAGGTATCCCAGGTGATTGTACACCATGGCAAACTCTTAGCAACATGTTAGTATAATGTTAACGTCAAGGTTGTTTGAAGTTTTCAACTGTTTGCTAGGTGTTGTTAAAAAATGAATGGAAGTCTATAGGAGGAATAAAGGATGAATAAACAAAACACAAAGGAGAACAAGTCAATACAGCTGTGGACTGGAGTTTGAGGTTCTGCGCTGAGTCAGTACAGCAGTTTGGTGGATGTAAGTTAAAAGAAACAATAGGTTTAGGTAGGGCCAAAAATGAACAGGGCCCTGTGGGAGGAATGAAGGAAAAAACGACAAACAGATGAGTGCAGGTCAGAACAAGATTGAATTTGAGATATTGTATGTGAAACAGTGTCTGGCAGTTGAGCAGAATTACAGTAGATGGATGTGTACTTCTTGTCTGTGGTATGTATGTGAACCTTTAGGATTAGCAGATAATTTGATGGTGAAATTTGAGTCAGGTGTTGTAAATCAGTGGGATGACAAACAGGTGTGAGTGAGTGCCCTGTTTTATTTAAAAAATGGTGATCTAGCAGTCTGAACTTCACAACACATGTTTATGGAAGTGCATCATGGCATGAACAAAATAGATGTTAAGGCTTATCAGGCTGTAAAATCTTACCAAACCACCTTTAAAGACTCCACCAATCCATAGTCAAGACATATTGTGTATAAATAGAGGATTCAGGTCCACTATTACCCTCCCCAGGAGTGGTCAACCAACAACTAAGAGCAAAGGGTATAATAGTCTGCAAGGTCACAAAGGAAACAAGGTAACTTCTAAGGGCCCCTCTCACATTGGCTAAGGTTAATGTTCATGAGTCCACCATCAGGAGAACATTGAACAACAATGGTGTGCATGGCAGGGTTGCAAGAAGAAAGCAGTTGCTATACAAAAAAGAAAATTGTTGCATGTTTGCAGTTTGGTGAAGATCACATGGACAAGCCAGAAGACTACTGAGAAAAAAAATTGCGGATGAATGAGATCAAACTATCATTTGGGTTTAAATGCAAAACATATTTGGAAACACTGCAGTGCATTCCAGCATACAAGCCTCATTCTCTCTGTGAAACATGGTAGTGGTAGTATCATGGTTTGGGCCTGTTTTGCTGCATCTGGGTCAGGACCGTTTGCCATCAGTGATGGAACAATGAATTCCAAATTATACCTGCAAATTCTAAAGGAAGATGTCGGGACATCTCTCCATGAGCTGAATCTTAGGAATGATGGTCATGCAACAACAACCCCCTAGCACACAAGTTGTTCAATCAAAGAGTGGCTAAAGAAGAATGAAGTTCATGTTTGGGAATGGCCAAGTCAAAGTTCTGACCTTAATCCAATAAAAATTTGGTGGAAGTACCTGAAGCAAGTAGTTCAAGGCAGTAAACCTACTAACATATCAGAGTTGAGGCTGTTTTGTATGGAGCAATGGGCTAAAATTCCTCCAAATTGATGTGCAGGACTGATCAATAATAACACATCAAAAGAAACATACCTTGTTGGTCATTGGCTGGTTAGAACTCTGGCCACAAGATGGTGTTTGCTGGATATTTTTGGTTGATAGACTATTATCTGTCCAGCAGTAACACTGATTTGTTTAAAATCTCCAGCAGCTCTGCTCTGTCTGATCCACTCATATCAGTTCAACACACACTAACATACCACCACTCAAATAATACTTGCTCTGTGGTGGTCTAGATATTGCTAGAAATGTTATGTCTTGCCTTTGTACAGTTTGGAGTTTTCTCTGATGGCCAAAGTGACTTAACCTTTGGCTATCATTTCTGTGCTTCTTTTTTCTATACTATCATATACATTGGGCAGCCAACATTATTGAAATCTGGACTATTTATATACGTAATGATGGTTAACTATTCATACTGTTTTAACAAAGTAGTATACCTGATTGATGGTTATGTCAAAACTGAACATTTGGAGAAGCGTTGGCTTTGCTCATAACAGTTTGCAAATCCTAAAAGTAATCAGGAGCTGCATTTGTATTCAGAGGCAATTTGTTTTTGCAACAAATACAATGATAAGCATATTGTAACAGGTAAACAGTTGAAACTGGGTGCTGTTTTGCAAAAGCAATTGCAAAGGAATTAGAAAATAATTTCCACTGTTACTCAAGATTGAGAATTAAAAAGCAACGTGCCCAGGTTTCTGTAATATACACTGTGTGTGTGTGTGTGTGTGTGTGTGTGTGTGTGTGTGTGTGTGTGTGTGTGTGTGTGTGTGTGTGTGTGTGTGTGTGTGTGTGTGTGATGAGGCCACTGGAAGGCTTTAGGGGAGCTACTGTCAGAAAGGGTGGGAACAGTCTTCTGCCCAGCTGTGAAAACACAAGCCTCTCTTACACACTTTGCTTTTTGGTAATGGCAAGCACAGAAATTCAGTAGCGTGGTTAAGAAAGTGGCACAAAACAGGGTTCTGATTTTTTGCCTTTTTGCTAACAGGTACAGTAATGGTGCACATTGTATATACTATAAAATATACAGGGTGATAAAATATTATAAACAGTGTTCAGTTTAAACCTACACCCAGTCCACAGTTTTTACATTGACCCTGACCATAGTCGCATATAATATGTGGGTTCTGTAATCCGTCTAGCAGTCCAGATCTGTCCAGTTATTCAGTATAACAGTGTCTGCCAGCACATGAGAGCATTGGACCTGAAGCATCTCCATTCATTTTGCTGATGGCCTTGCTAGCAGTTGATATTTTTGTAAGACTTTTTCATACTGGTATCAACCAAACAAACTGGCTTTTGCTCTTTATGCAAAATTCATTAAAGATTAAATGAAAAAATGTGCAGAATGTCATTCCCTAAATGTCGTTTTTTAAAGGTAACCATGACTTTGCTGGGTTGTGAGTTATATGGAGTTAGAGTTTAAAATGTCTGTCATCAAAATGAATTTCCACTCTTATATGATTTGATCTTATAAAGTCTTACAAGTCCCTCACCAAGTTCTTCACATGGCACCTAGAACGGAAAAGTGAATTTACCTTGGCATAGTTGACTAACGAGAGGACATGGAACTTACACACTTGCACAAAATCTCAAATGGTGTTGCTTCCTCCTTCTTACGCAAATCCCAAATAAACAAATCATCACCATAAAAATAGACCAATTCCAGAATCCTTATGTTTTTAGCTCGTGTGCTGCTTAGCTGTAAAACAGCCAAACAGAGCAGTTTCAGGAAGATGCAAAATTCTAGTTTTAAATGGATCTGCAAAACCACATCTTGGCATTTTTCACCCTGATCAAAGTCCCATACTTTCTGTATAGACATCAGAACAGAACATAAGGAAACTAAACTGCAAAAACAGCCTGAATCAGCTTTGGATCAAATTATTTGTGATGTCAAAAATGATACATTTACATGTATCTGCCTATTTGGCGTACATTAGTTTAGCTCCACCCTTTCACAGAGTTTTAAGTAGTGGCTCAGTGTGTAAAGCCACTGCTTTGCCAAACCAGAGCTCAGGAGTTTGAATCCTGCTGCTGGTCCCTCTTTTTGGAGGCAGCTGTGGCTTTATGGTTAGTGATCTGGTCTTGTGACCGGAAGATTGACGGTTCAATCCCCAGACAGGTCATAACTGAAGTGCACTTGAGCAAGGCATCTAACCTGTAACTGCTCCCTGGGCACTGTGGATAGGGCTGCACACCACTTCAGGCACAAGTTCTCTCAGCCTAGT
Organism: Crenuchus spilurus; assembly: GCA_036984385.1. Classification (NCBI taxonomy): domain Eukaryota; kingdom Metazoa; phylum Chordata; class Actinopteri; order Characiformes; family Crenuchidae; genus Crenuchus; species Crenuchus spilurus. The sequence goes on from BRDA01010539.1 coordinate 24,491, forward strand.
GTGTTCACTAGTGTGTGTGTGTGTGTGTGTGTGTGTGTGTGTGTGTGTGTGTGTGTGTGTGTGTGTGTGTGTGTGTGTGTGTGTGTGTGTGTGTGTGTCACTGCAGGGATGGGTTAAATGCAGAGGTCAAATTCCGTTGTGTGCAAATCACATTGGTAAAAAAGTTTAATTGAATCTAATTAATGAGGCTCAAGGGAGCCAATCATAGCAAAGGTTGTTGAAGTACAGATGTCTTAAAGTACAGTAACAAAAACAAACTATATAATTCTGATAGACTTTAATTAATTTTCTACATTTTAAATTTTAAACTAATTTTAAGATGAAATTATTGTGTTGTTGGTACATACATGTTTTAAATAGATCTCATGGAAAGAAATAGGAATTAAATTAAACTTTTAATGTTTAGAGAATGTTTTTTTTTTCTTGCTTTGCTTTTGTGTGTATGGTGAATGGCATTCAGTATTTTTTAATTTAATAATACCAGCCCTAGACTTTTACAGCTGTGTCCATTTGTATGTGTTTGTGAGTATATGTGTGCATGCGTGCGTACATGTGATGGAGTGAAGAATAAAATCTGGTTTGTAATGACACATGTATGTGTATGCACATGCATGTATGTGTATTTAATGAAATCAGCACCTCTCTTGTGCAACTCCATGCCACAACTTTTCCATAATCTCACCTCCTTCCTGTTCATGGTCCCATTAATCAAATATCTCCAATTTTCCACTAAGGCTCTAAAAATTGCAGCAGCATTTGAGGCATATTATTAAGCACGCAAACATTGCAAGTTTCATTGAAGTTTTTTTCAAGAACTCTAGAGTGCATTAGTTACTAGACTGAATAATCCTGAAATACAGAGCCTGGTTTAGACCAGGACCAGAAGTGAGTGCATTGTAAAGAAATCAGTCTATTTGTAGCATAAACCGGCCGATGGTCCGAACAAAAAACTAGACAAAACCGTTTGCTGTTTGCAAAGAGTGCAAAATCACATTCAAGTATACCTGTATTACAACAAACCTCACCACTCATTTGGTGAGACGACATGGTGAAGTGGCGATGAGGTCTCTAGCACCACTAACCCAAATACACGGCAAGACAAAAACACAGAAAAACAGGACTTCTTCCAGCCAAAACTCGACCACAACTCGGCTAGAGCCAAAGTAATAACAGCTTCAATAGTACGGATCATTGTCAAAGACTTAAGACCATACTGTGTGGAGGAGAATGAGGGCTTTCAGGACTTGATTAAAATATTGAATCCCCGTTACCACATCCCAACGCAACAGTGTTTTACTGTTTCTGAATTCACATGTCAAATACAACTATACTAGTTCTCTAGTATTTCATTAATCTATCTGAAAGCAAGCAAAAACACATTTTTAGTATTAACTTATGTTGAGTCAATGTAAAATTATCTATTTTAAACAAGTAACTTGTATTATTTCCTACCCTATTATACTGAAATATATAATTTCTGAATTGTATCGTACCACATGAATCAAGATACATATCGGATAATCATTTATTGGACAGATGCACACCCCTACTAGGTGCTAATGATCAGTGGTATTATGTGCAGATTGATCTACACTGATTAACTAAAACAGAAGGAGTGGTGTAGAGGGAATGTTGCTGGGTGACGGACAGCCACACTAAAAAGGCAAAACTGTGGTAGATTGTAGCAGTTTAACCTTAAATTCGTCTTGATCAGCATGAGTACAGTAACAAGATACAAGGTGATCTTGCTTGTGCAAGGTTGACACACTCATCTATAGTCTGGAGAAATCTTGTCAGCAGTGATTTTCATGGAAGAGTTGCAACTACCTCAGAGGTAGAAACAAAGCCAAGTTACTGACTTTTGCTCAAAAACATCAGAATTGGTCTGCAGTACAATAGTTCCAACAGGAGTCTGTCTGCTGAAAGGCTGGAGGCAATACATGTATCCATGTCTGCATTCAACAGTGAAGCATGGTAGAGGTTCTCTCCAGGTTTCGGGCTGTATTTCCGCAAATGGAGTTGGTGATTTGGTCAAAATTAATTCCCCTCTCGCTGCTGAGAAATATAGGCAGATTCTTATCTATCATGCAGTTCCTACAGTGAGGTTTCTAATAGGTCCCAGATTCATTCTTTATGTCCCAAATTCATTCTTGACCAAAATGGTTAGCAGATGATGCCCCACACAGAGCCCTGATATCAATATATTTGAGTCGGTTTGGGATTATGTTCAGAGACAGAAGTAAGTGTGGCAGCCAGATATTAGGGCAAGTTCTCCAAGAGGACTGGAATAACTTGCCAGCTTAGTACTTCCAAACAAGTGGTGGTTGAGTTTTTAGTAGATGTTTTTTATTATTATTATTTGTTTTTGACTTTCAGCACCTTGCATGTATGAATCTACATTACGCAAAAGAAAGCACAAGTGGTGTTCTTGGCACATTAACATAAAGAAAACCACTGCAATTTAGGAACTTTTATTCCACAGTACTAATGGAACTGTAATGTTACATTTGAAGAAAACAAGATGCATCACATCTGTGAAGCATGATGTACTGAGGAGCCAGTTAATTCAAAGTTGTATCTGGAAATGTTCTAGTAACATATCGGTTGTCTGTAGCCTAAAGCTCTGAAGGGTCATGTAACTGGAGTGATCAGTTGGTACAAATGGTATTTCTCAGTAGACATGGTCATTCTTTATATCCTAGAATGGTTCACTTCTTCTTATTTGAGAGTTAGGAACTACTTTGTTGAAATAAAAAACAATGTTTCCGAGATCATGGCAGTGACATTTTGTGTCCCCCAAGGTTCAGCTCTTGGACCAGTACTGTTTAATTTCTACGTTGGTGTACTACTGCACTGTCAGTTCTCAATCTCAATTTTAGTAATCATATTAAAGCAGTTACTAAATCAACTTTTTATCATCTCAAGAATATCAACAAGATCAGAAATTTTGAGGTATGGAGAAACTCATCCATGCCATTGTTTCTAGCATAATTGATTATTGTAATGGTCTCCTAACTGGACTTCAAATTAAACACAATAAAACACAATAAAAGACAAACAGCTTGAGTTGATTCAAAATGCAGCTGCAAGAGTTCTCATTAGAAGCAGAAGATGTAAACACATTACCACCCAATTCTTAATTCTATACACCAATTGTTAGTATGTAATATAATACATTTTAAGGTTCTTTTACTGGTCTATAAATCAGTTAATTGTGTAGGGCCAGCATACTTATCTGATATGCTGCAGAGATGTGAGCCGACTAGAACTCTCAGATCACTATAAACCAGTCAGTCCTGCCTAAGATAAAGACTAAACACAGAGAAACAACATTTAGTTATTATGCTGCCCTTAAATGGAAACAGTTTACAGAAAACATCACTTTTAAATTTAGCCAGAAAAAGTTTCTATTTGAGCAGCTTTCAGCTCCTTTTAAAACATTATTTTTTAAACTTTTATTCTGTTTTGACATTATAATCTTAGTTTATTTTTAAAGTATTATTTTTTCTCTTGTAAATCTTACTTCTGTGCTTTTAATGTGTTGTATTTTGCATTGTATTCTTTCTTTTAATTTGTATGTTGATTTACCTCTGCACTTTAATTCTGTAGATTTTGTCTTTTCTTTTTCTCTTTTAATTCTGCTGATTTTATCTTTTTATTCCTTAATCTGTGAAGCACTTTGAATGACTGTGGTGTATGAAAGGTGCTATATAAATAAATTTGCCTTGCCTTGCCTAAAATGAAATTTTAAAGTTATATGAAGACTGTATATGACCGAGTAAACTTGGGCATAAGCTTCTGCCAACAATGACTCATGTAAAGGACTTTTAAACTGCATGATGTGAAAGAACATTTCTGTGACCTTTTAACATCAGTTCGTATTTTCCTGTAACTGTTCCTTCTACCCTTCGAAGTCTGACAGAAGGCTCTATTTTCTTCTTTCGGGGTCAGTACATTAGCATGACACAGATTTGAATGAGGTAAATGAGGTGCGGTGTTCCATTTGGAGTCGAGACCTTGCCTGGCCCACCTGATTCTTAATTGCAGTTGACCTCTCGGCCCTGGCAACAGCATTAGCATGGCAGAACAAAATTGCTGACCTAATTTTCCACTTCATCCTTACATCATATGATGTAAAGAGTGTTGGCCAGGTCTAAAGATAAGGTTAAGGTGAGCTGTGTAAAAGCAGAAAAAGCGAGCCTAGATCCTGACCTGTTTTGAAGGGCCATTTCCAGGTCAGAACTGAAGAATTTCCATTTGTGTCCAAAACTAAGCAAGTTGGGGGGATGTGAAAACGTCCTGTAAAAGCCTTGTGTGTAATCAGTGTTTCTGGCAGGTTTGTAACAGGTCGACTTGGCGGGAGTGGAGTAATGTTACAGCAGTGGAAAGTAAAAGACCCCTTCTTGCTCAAACTTTGCCACGATAAGGTTACGTGTGCTAATTGTGCTGAGAGAAGGAAAACGCTTGTCATTTGTGCCATGTTGGACCAGCCCTCCTTGAATTTTCCTTCAGTCTCAGCACACGCACATACTCAGCATCTGGCCAGCGTACGCTCTCCATGCCATTTTCAAGGGTGTGTGTGCGTGTATATTTTTCTAAGCACTAGTAATAACAGTAAACTGAGATAGGACACTAATTTACTGGTGCGTAGGCAAGATTGTGCATAATCGCCACTTTCTTTTCCACCTTCTCTCTGATTTTTGAGGGTGATCAGATGTCAAATGCTTACCTTTACCAAGTTAAGTCAAGCTGAACGGGAACACCACAGAGGGTAGGAGTGGGGAAAAGGAAGAATTAGCAGGCGAGGTGGAGAGAAGAGATCAGAGGAGAGGTAGAGAGGTAACAGTAGAGCTGAAGGGGATAGAATCAGAAGGTGTGACGAGAGGGCAGCCGAGCAAAACTTGGAGGACGAGAGAAGAGAATGAGCAGAATGGGAGAGTGTGAGACCACAGCCAGATGAGAGTAATTATCAGCAGGTCTCTGTAATTATGTACAGGTGCTTTGCTGTACTGCACACTTTCACATATACATACACCAGTCCAGCACAATCCACACATTCTGAAACTATACCTTATAAGGCGAAAAAATAAATAAACTCCATCTAGGGCTGTTATTTGTGTGTGTAAAGTAAAGGCTAGCTGAATGTCAGCCCTAGTCAATAATCAGAGCCGATATATATAGTATTTTTCTGATTATCAGAATTGCTACTTGAACTCTGTTAACAGGCCAAAAACTGTCCTGCCCACAGCACTGTTTGATTGGTAGAAATGTGGACCACATGTTGAGTAAATGCAAACATGCTTTTTTATGTTTTTAAACTCAACGCACTTTATTATTTTGGTGTTTCAATATTAAACTATTTTTATTAATGTAAGTTCTGAGTGAGAGTTGCATATTTGTATTTGGGGGAGATTCTTACTTTGTGGAGCATCTATGCTGCTATCTGTATTTTTTTTTTATACAAGCCACTACAAGACAAAAAATCTACAAGATTTCTCTGAAATGGTTCCTAAGGTTAATTCTGGGTGGCATTGATATTCAGTAAACACATAATATTAATAAGTAAAGCATAAGATAGTAATGCAAGAGTGTATAATACATATGTTGGACATATCGATACAAAACATAAGAGGTACAAATGGCAATGTCATGCTGTGTTAAGTGAGTATAAAAACAGAATTGTAGTTATTGTGAATTACTTGTGATTCACTAAATTGCTTTTTTTTTATAATGATCATATTCAAGATTTGCAGTTAGTAATACAAATATTTTGTCATTAACAACTGGTGCAAATCTGAGGCCCATAGACGTCACCAGACTGGTGCTGGATCAGGTCTCTAATACAAATATTTCACTTTCTTTTCAGTCCAATGCACCTTATTATTATGACATCCTGCAAACATTTTTCCTCTGTTCTCTGTAAATGTTTAGCAGAAGATTGTATGAAACAGCTTTTTTGATATTCAGGAAATATTCTTTCAGAGAATGCAAATTGCATGCTTAAAATGGTTTGCTTGCATTATGTTATTAGGCATGAAGTCTCCTTAGAGGATTTAAGTCAGTTTTCATCAAGGTAATGTAACAGTCTATGCACACCTCAAAAAACAGATTCTAACCAAGACATTGATGTTGGACATTTGCAGAGTAGATATTTTGCACCGCCATGTGGTTTGAAAGAGAACAACAAGTGAAAGCATTGAGAAACAACAGAAAGTGTGACCTTAATGATTTTGCTTTATATGTTAAGAGCAGTTTAATGTCTGCTTGCAAGCATCTTTAGTGTTTATTGTGATATGACAGCCATGTGTGTAAACTGACTGCTGTTAGGGATGCACAGTGATACCAGGATCATATTAGCATTAGCAGATAATAAAAAAGGTTGTTAGAAATCAGCAGTATCTGGATTAAGTCTGGATTTGATGTTATATTTGTAATATTATGAAATATTCAGAATTGGGTTATGAGACTGAAGTATCTTTATTGTATTCATTAGTACTTGCATCCCTTTACATATTAATGTTACATTTCTGTGAAACGCAAATCCAGTTGGATTTAGTCCTCATGTCTACATTTTCTAAATTAGTGTGTTTACATTTACATTTGAGGCATTTAGCAGACGCTTTTATCCAAAGCGACTTACAATTGGGGGTTAGGTTCCTTGCTCATGGCCATCAGTCATGACCTGCCCAGGGATCGAACTGGCAACCTTCCGGTCATCAAACCAGATCCTTAACCAATAGGCCACAGCTGGTGTTTAGGCATGATCTTGGGCATTGACTTGTGTACCTGAAAAATAGATCAGCATTGACCTTCAGATCCCTCATTGATGCATCCTTATGTTATTTTTTCTCCCTCTCTCAGATTGATGCCGTTCACAGGAAGGAGAGTATGAGATCTATGACAGAGATGTTCTATGCTGCTATCTTTGGATATGATGAGGTAAGTCACTCGTACAATACAAAGCCAACACAGGCGCCTCATGTAGTGCAAGCTTAAAATGCAAGCCATATGACATCCATTCATTAATAACATATTGTAGAAATTGCCTTGTTTCAGTGATGTGAAGTAAACCTGTTCCATCATATATGCAGTTACAATGAAGTGCATGTGTAAAAAGAAAGTGATGATTTTAGTTGAGTTGGTTCTGTTCTCTATCACATTAGATTTGAAATGAAAGAATGACAATAAACCCAAAGTGCAGAAAGTCTGTTTACATATTTACGTCTTTTAGAGCTGTAGATGCTGTTTTTTCATGGAACTGTAAATCATTGCACTAATTCAGGGGTCCCCAAACTTTTTCCTGCGAGGGCCAAATAACTTGTCCCTTCTCTGTTGGGGGGCCGGGGTCAATCACAATCGCAGGGGTGCCTCAACATAAACATTTATTGTTTTCAGAAAGCGACACATAACCAAACATTAATAACCCTTTAATAATAATAATAATAACACTACACAGTAAATCTGCCAGTGTTAAATCAACACTATTAGAGTTAAATTAACACTGAGGGTGTCAAAATGCAACACTCTCAGTGT
>BRDA01010540.1:291-18332 GCA_036984385.1 Crenuchus spilurus
ATGTCGGCAGCGTGGCAGTATTTTTCGGTCAAATCTGAAAAAGACGTTACAGCCGAGTGCAAAATCTGTAACGATGTATCTTCGCTGAGATACTGAAGGAGATAAGCACAGCAGCAGGTCCTTCTGAGCAGATCACCCCACGGGCAATCATTGAAATGGAGAGTTACCTCTGTGAGGCTCCTATAGAGCTTTGGAACCGACGTCACTGCGCAGTGCATTGTGGGTCACACGCAGCTTGCGAGCGCCATTTTTGAGGGCTGCGGACCAAAACAAACCAAACCGACTGAAGTCAAAACCATAGATAACGAGTTGTTTTGTCCTCAGTCATGCTTAAAAAGAAGGGCTGTATCTTGAGAAACTACTACCGGATGCAAGAAGAAGATACCTACTAAAAATTTTGAACCACATTTGCAAAAAGCACAAGTATTCTTGTAGGCAGATATTTGACCGAGCACACTGTTAGTCCAACTTCAAGGGAGACATACATTTTATAACAGTTGACAATTTTGAAAAACATCCACTTAAGAATTATTGATGCAAAGATAGAATTTATTTGCACTGGGAGTTTGGTTGACAAAATAAGCTTTTCTATTAAATGTGCTATTCTAACAGTCATCTTACTGTTATGCTGATTTTCAGTTTGCAGTGACGGCACTCTGCTCTGCTATTTCCAATGTCTATAAATTGCAGCCAAATGCTGCTTCTTTTACTCATACTCATCACTCATATTCTCGTTTTTTTTCTGCACCTCTGGCTCTCGCCGTCTTGCTAGGTGTACATGAACTACACCCACGCACAGTGGAACATCCATCTCCCCCTTTGCGCTAACATAATGGTATAATCCCATGTCCCCCCATGTGATTGGCTGTATGGTGTATCCATCAGTTCTGCCCCTGTCCTGGGGTTTGTTAAAAGAGCTAATGAGAAATTGGGAGCTGGCTCTCATCCATTGGGTGTGAATCCATCTTCTGATTCACTACTAAGCATCGGCTCTTAGAGCTGACTCTTTTGCGAACGACACATCACTACATTATTGGTCAGGTGGCTTACATCTTCCTTAAGGTGCACAAGCTGCTCAAGCTATAGCATCACGTGTAAGTAGCTTGTTATCTACTTAGCTTTCTTAAATATGCACTTTAAACACACTTTTCCTCACATAAATAACTCACATGAATTTACTATCCCACCTTAAATGCTGCAAATTTACCATTACGCCTTAAATGCTGCTGTGGTGGCAGCATTTTTGGTGCTTTTAAGGTGGAACAGAACATTCAAATGGGAATCCACGTTCTGTTGTATATGGACTGTTTGTGATTTCTGCACAACCTAAGCAGAAATGTGTAAAACTCTTTAAACACTTCATCATCTACAGCAGTCTAAAAAGGGAACTGTGCTTAAACACAGAGAAAATGTGTTTTAATGCAGGGAGACTGTTAAGGTGGAACAGAAATGTGTTTTAAGGCGGAAGGGAAATGTGAATAAGAAACTAAAAGCTTCATACGCTGCAGTAGACCTAGTGAGGAATTAGTTACTCTATATGTATAAACTCTATACGCTATATAAATGCAATCCTACATCTCCCCAGTGTCAAAATAAGTGGAGTGAGATGGGACAAAAAGTCTTATCTACAGAGATTTTCAGTTACATTGTTATTTTCTATTTATTTATAATTAAATAACAAATGATTCCTGTGGGAGAAACGCTGTAGAATATGAATTTAATTTTAATGGCAAGAAAGCTGCTGAAAGATAGCAGCCAATATCATTGTGCGTGTAACTGTGGATTTTGCTGTATATTATTTATAACTATAAAAATTATTGTGCGGTATGTGCTACATTAGCTGATGTAATGGATTTATCATTTACGTGCTGTAGACATTACAGTAAGGAAGCAAGACACTGTAAGGATTGTAAGATTCAGTTTAGTGAAGCACGCGCCTGCGCTGTACTGGTGTCCATTTACAGCCTGAAGAAAAACTTGAGTCCCCCTCAATTATCATTGTATAATTCACACCCTGGTACTGGCTAGCTGTTTCAGCTCCACACATGCCCCTTGAAAATTAATACATTTTAGTAATGTAAGAGCCATGTTGCACTAAATGTATATTTAATGCAATTATATTGTTATATTATATAATTTATACAGTGTGTGTGTGTGTGTGTGTGTGTGTGTGTGTGTGTGTGTGTGTGTGTGTGTGTGTGTGCATACTGTATATATACAGGGGTTAGACAATGAAACTGAAACACCTGGTTTTAGACCACAATAATGTATTAGTAATGGTTGTAAAGACATGAATAGGTATGTTAATGAAGGGTCAGTTTGCCTCATGATGTTTCCATTGCTAGCACTGTTATGTTACTAACTTGCTTAGCTAGTTTTTTTGACTTTACACTGATGGACCAATAATAATAATAATAATAATAATAAGTTGGATTTATATAGCACCTTTCTAATACTCAAGGACGCTTACATTAGTGAGGGAGGAGAACAAAAGGGAAGGAGAGGGAGAAAAAAAAAAAAAACTATGACCTAGTGGGAGAGAGAAAAGATGGATTTTGAGCTGCTTTTTAAATGAGGAAAGTGATGAGCAGAGGCGAAGTGATTGTGGAAGACTGTTCCACAGTTTTGCGCCCATTACACTGAATGATCGTCCACCAGCAGTTTGTAATTTGAATTTAGGTACAACCAGCAAACCAGTGTCAGAGGACCTAAGTGTTCGGCTTGGAATATAGGGGTGAAGGTGTTGAAATAAATAGTCTGGAGCAAGAGCATTGAGGGATTTATAAGTTAGGAGTAAGACCTTAAACTCTATCCGCAGGGGTATGGGTAGCCAGTGAAGTTGATGGAGAACAGGGGTGATATGAGCAGATTTCTTAGTGTGTGTAAGAACCCGAGCAGCTGAATTCTGGACATACTGAAGACTCTGGGTGATTCTCTTAGGGAGACCAAGAAGGAGAGAGTTGCAGTAGTCCAAGCATGAAGAGATGAAGGCATGTATTAGAATTTCGGCATCTTTGTCTGACAACATAGGGCGCACACATGCAATGTTCTTTAGGTGAAAAAATGAACTTTTGACTACTGATCTTATGTGGGGTTCAAAAGTGAGGGAAGAATCAAAGATAACCCCAAGGTTGCGCACCACTGTAGATGATTTGATGGCAACTGTATCAAAATTCAGAGTGAAATCGGGGATTTTTGAGATGACAGTCTTTGATCCAATAAGTAACACTTTGGTTTTCTCTTTGTTTAACTGAAGAAAGTTATTGTGCATCCAGTTTTTAAGGTGCAGTAGGCATGAGACGAGGGTGAGGGGTGGGAGATTAGAGGTGGATTTGGTGCTAATATAAATCTGTGTGTTGTCAGCATAGCAGTGGAAATTGACCCCATGACTACGGAATATTTGCCCAAGTGGTAGCATGTAGATGATGAATAAAAGTGGACCCAGGACAGAGCCTTGAGGAACTCCTTGGTTAACAGAGCAGTAAGTGGATTTATGGATTCCCAGAGAAACAAACTGTCTGTTGGTCTGTTACCCCTGTGCCCCGGATACAGATAAGCAGAAGCACCACTGTTCATTGGAAGGCACTCAAAATACAAGAAGTCCATTCTCAGTACACCTTCACTATTGCAGCATTAGAACATCCCAAAAAGTTAGTGGTTTCTGAGAGACTACCTCCACCATGCTTCACCCAGTACACTATTATCATGGACATCAGTCACATTGTCCCAAAGGACAACGTCCTTTGTCCATGATGATGGTTTAACACTCTGCTGGTGTGCTCACTTATTTATATAAGCAGTAAACCCCTTTTTCAAGCACTTACCTCCATGAGACACAGTAAGAATGTCTCATCACAGAGATGAAACCAGGTATGCAAACATCTACCTGACAGGAGTCTTTGCCTCCTTCTAGTAGACCAGCACAAATCATGTTGTCTGTGATGGTTGTGACATCATAGAGACATTTACACTGTCTGTTTCCTATGACTGGAACCTTCACTTCCTGTAGAGTCTGAGGAGATGGAAGCCGCACTGCCAGACACATGAAGAAGAGGTTTACGGTCACACTTAACAACACAACCCAATTTGACAGGAATTCCTTATGAATTCACAGAACTTCACCAAATGAATCAGTACGTATGAAATACTGAAACGTAGGTCCAGCAGAAGTGTCCTAAATCACACTGATGAATCTATGATCTGAGAGAAGTATTAAAGATGTATTTTACAGTGACAGCTTGGTCATTTTGGGTGACTATTGAGCTCTAGTCTTGTCTATGAATACATCTGAGTTAACTGTAAAAATATGTAAATGTGATGGTGGACCAGCTCCTTTAATAATGTTACCACTTTTCCCAAAGACCTGCTGTGTCCAGTCAAGACCTGTTTACAGCTGGAGCACATCTCTAACACTAGAACTCAATAGTCACCTCAAATATCCCAGTCGATACTGAACAAATGCATCACCAAAATCACATCCAGTTATTAGTTAAGGTCTCACAGACTAGTCAGTGTAATTTAGTGCACTTCTACTGGACCTACATTTCAGTACCAATAGGAACCAGTAGGTATTGTATATTTACTGATGCATAAGGGGAAGTTACAGTGTAAGTTCTGTAACAGTACGTTACACTGTTAATTACAAGAAGTTACACTGTAAAACTGTAGAAATGAGTCATTATGAAGTGAACTCTCACCATTCTCATCAAGATGTCCCCATCCGGTGACCCAGCTCTCTGTCCCGCTGTGGACAGCACTGTTCTCCGCAGCCAGACACACCGGCCTGATGTAGTCAGTGAAGGTAACCAAAGACCTCAGTCTGACTAGAGCCACATCGTTCTCGTTAGTCTCGTCATCATAATTAGGATGTGAGATGATCTTGTCCACATTTCTGAAGATTTCGTTCGTATTGCTGCCCTCCTGGCTCTGCCGACCAAGATACACGGTCCAACCCAAAGTTCTGGAGCTGAGGAGAAGAAGTAGAGACAGTCTACTCAGTACCAAAATATCAACAATATTCATAACTACCTTGTTTCTGCACTCTGACCATGTACCTGCACTACGTACTGACTGTAGTACATCTGTTTCTCTGAATAGTTTCACTCTGTTCTTCGATAGTCAGGACCACCACCGAGCAGGTCAGCATCTCTCTCAGACGTGGTGGTGGTGTGTTAGTGTTCTTACAAAATCTGTGACATCAGTGATGCTTGATAAACTACACTCTTAAAAGAGAAGGTTCTTCAAGGGTTCTTTAGCAAAGAAAATTGTTCTATACAAATCCATTAACCCTCAAAGAACCTTTCACATGGATTAAGGGTTCTTTCCATGGAGAAAGGGTTCTTCAGATTGACAAGGAAAGTCTTGTAGATGGTTCTATATAGAAGCGTTTTGAAAGTGGTTCTACCTCCAAAAACAGTTCCTCTATTATCACAAGCTTGACGTTTTAAATTTAGCAGAATCCTTTTGGGCTATATAGAACCATTTTCAAAAAGGTTCTATATAGAACCATCTACAAGACTTTCCTTGTCAATCTGAATACCCTTTCACCATGGAAAGAACACTTTACCCACAAGAAGGGTTCTAAGTGTTCATGGTACTACGTAGTACAGTTTTCTTTACAATCTTCTTAAATGTACAATACATGTCCAAAAGTTTGGACACCCCTTGTAATGAATGCATTCAGCTGACACAGATGTTCACACAGCATGTCTAGTCCCTTCTGCCAGTAGAATAGGACTACACATTAACATGATGGCACTAGAGCACCCCAGCATTGTAGAACTGTGTTCTCCAGTACATATCATCCAGTACTTTTGGGATGAGTTGGTGGAGTTGGAGCTGATGATCATCAAGCGTCCTGACCTCACTGGCTCAATGCAATCAGGTCCTCACAGCAATGCTCCAACATCTAAAAGAAAACCTTCCTTGAACTGTAGAGACTCCAACGTACCTCCAGAAGCAGTGTGCAGCAGACAGGACCCATTCCCTGTTGATGAGAGAACCTCCACAGACATGTTCTTCAAACCAGTGCAGACTGGCCTGCCATGGCCAGCGTCCCGCGGAGGCGTCCTGACCCCCGACTATCCTGGTGTTGAGTGGAGAGCTACCACAGACTGCAGACAGGACAATACACAGCACAGTATGAGAACTTAAGTCCTGACAGGACAAGCAGGACAGTCCCTTTTATTATATGACTACTGACCAAAACAATCAAATAAATCTCATTTTAGTGCAGCTTCCGCCGAGAAAAATAGTCCCTCCATCAGAATACAGCTGTGATGTTACTGCAGCTGCAGACTCCTCACCTTATTACTGATTAATACTCTAATTATTATATTTTTTCATGATTAAGCTGTGCGTTTCACAGCTTATTTTATTCATCTTCTATCCTTCTGTGCTTGTTTCTGTTTTTGATTTCTCTTCTGAAAACTGGACCCCCAGTACTCCTAATGCTTAAATCTTCAGTTTTATTGACCACAAGGTGGTGCCAAATCTGTAACATATAACTGTTACATACAAATGAGCACCAATTTCTGTTACAAAGTGACTGGGACTACCTGTAGAGTGTTATGAAAGATGTTAATCAGAAGCACACACCCCAGCACAAATGATCAAGTAACAGGAACATTGGGACAGTTCATTCAGAACAACGGAGCAGAGTTCTGAAGAGATGGATAATAACGCTGGGTAACTGGACACCAGAAAGTATTACAGTATACGAGTATTATAGTCACCATCAGATGTCAGGTTGCCTGGACTGGGATCTGCTGTGGAGTTTTCTGGTGCATCAATCACTGACCGGGCCAGGTCAGGGCAGGTGTGCGACCGGTCAGGATCATCTCCATTAGAGAGGAACTGGACAAAGCCTGGAGGATCACTGCTGATGTGAGAGCTGATCCATGTTTGGTAACGAGACACTCTGGTGTAGACTCCAGGACTCTCAGGTCGAGCACAGCCAACTCCAAAACTAACCACACCTGTCTGAACCCACACTGAGCTCTGCTGACTCACCATCGGACCTCCAGAGTCTTCCTGAAAACAAGGAGTTTAACACTTGCTGTATACGCGGTGATGCATGTCCTTATTGTAATGATGAGAACATGATGTTCCGTAATCATCTCTCATAAGACACCTGCAGCTCTGCTTTTATCCTGATACTGTGACGAAGGAGAAGTTTTTAAGGTTTTAATAGTTCTGCTGACATTAAACATGAGATATTATGATCAGTTTGGAGATATTACAAGGGCATGATTTACACTGGGGACACAGGGAACATCTAGCTTTCTGAAATGTCTTATTCTGTCTCCACCACACATCACACCAGAGATGAAACCAGGTGTGCAAACATCTACCTGACAGGAGTCTTTGCCTCCTTCTAGTAGACCAGCACAAATCATGTTGTCTGTGATGGTTGTGACATCATAGAGACATTTACACTGTCTGTTTCCTATGACTGGAACCTTCACTTCCTGTAGAGTCTGAGGAGATGGAAGCCGCACTGAGAGACACATGAAGAAGAGGTTTGTAGATGTAGATGACAGATATGCTCTTTTCTGACAATCCAAAGTCATTTGTGAAGTGAGCTCACCGTTCTCATCAATGTGTCCCCATCCGGTGACCCAGCTGTCTGTTCCGCTGTGGAGAACACTGTTCTCTGCCGCCAGACACACCGGCCTGATGTATCTGGTGAAGGTGACCGGAGTGTTCAGTCTGACCAGAGCGATGTCGTTATTGTCAGTGTTATAATCATAGCTGGGGTGCAGGATTATTGTGGAGACTCCTCTGGAGACTTCATTTGGGTTGGAGCCTTCCTGATTCTGCCGGCCCAGGTGCACAGTCCAACTGGATGTGCTTGACCTACAGGAATGAAAATGTCTTAATTATATATTAAAGCTTCACTACAGCGGCTCTAGAACATCTCACACAGTTAGTGGTGTCTGAGATGCTGCCTCCACCATTTTTCACAGGTGCACTATTATCATTTACATCTTTGAATGACGTCCCGGGCCAAACCAGGAGTGCTGATAATATTCTGTGACTGTGTATTACATAATCATATGATATCTATTGTCATTTTTAATGGTCAGCAGTGTAATAACAGCACAAGACAGCACTGTAATAATGTTCTTTATACAGGGTTGAATTAAAAACCAACCTCAAAGGATAGAAGCAGTGTGCAGCAGAGAGAACCCATTCTTTATTGATGAGAGAACCACCACAAAAATGTTCTCCGAAATAGTGCAGACTCGCCTGCCAAGGCCAGCTTCCAGCTGGAGCATCATATCCTCCGACTATCCTGGTGTTGAGTAAAGTGGTACCACACGCTGAGGGAGACGGTAAAGGAAAACACACCAAACTGTATTGATATCACATGCACTGTAGTCAAGGACCTTTTAACTGTATAACATTGTACTGTAAGACTGTGACTTACCATCTAACTGGCCATATGAGCCTAAAAGAGAAAAGGTGCTGTTTAGTCAGTTTCTAAAATTAAATTCAATTGAAAATGCTATTTCAGTTCAATACAATAACCACATTGGTCAATCAGTGTGCACTTTTACTTTCACTTTATTAACATGTAAATGCATTTGTTGCCGTACACCTGGCCTCAAAGGTGTAGGCAGTTGCTGTGGTTTCTAAAGTGGTTGCTACGGTGTTCAGATACTATTGCTCTGGTCTCCACTATGGTTGCTATGGTGTACCTGTGTAGTTGCTGTGGTCTCTTGATTAGATGCTAAGGTGTACCTGGGCAATTTGTCATGGTCTCCAACATGGTTTTAGCTGGTCAGTTGCTGGTTGGTCTAAAATGTGGCTGCTAAGACTGTTGCCATTGGCTCCATGGTAGTTGCTACAGTAACACTCTACACTACAGTATCTCACATAGTAGCTTGCTAGAGTATTTTTATCAAGATAATACAACTACCCATGTATTCTCTACGAGGAAAGTTTGGAAGAAAGATTGATGGCTGAAAATTGTATGATAGATCAAATCTTTCAGGATTGATTCTTAATTTCAACCTAAAACGTAATAATAACGATCATCCTGACTCTAATCCTAACATTTAATGACCTTTGAGGTGTTCAGTTATACCAAATTAAGGGACTTGGAGGATGACACTCCACTCGTAAAATGTCGTAGAGTACTTCGCTTTCTCAAAGCCCAATAATGAGGTATGACGGTGCACCTTGTTAAGGTCGTTATCCCGCTTATACCACATTTGTCTACATTTTAGTGTCTTCATGTGTACAAAATAAACATGAACAGTAATGTAACCATCACAGCATCATCACATTGTGTACATTTGTTGTCTGCTGATGTTGTAGCTACTCTGTCACAGGTAGTCTTTATTTACTGGCTCTACTTCATAGGTGTCTATTATACAGATCTAATAGATGCCAGACAATCATGTGTTTCTGATGTGACTTTACAGACCTTGCTTATGTTGAAGGAAAAGAGGTTTTACATAAGCAGTCACAGGACCTGACAGTCATTGGGTGGTTTAGGTTATTCTATAGCTGTAGTCCAATTCACAACAACATTCACAACGAAGGTGTCATTATCCCTTGTAACCCCAGTAAACCGTTACTTTTCCCCAATAATATAATGATTATATCATCATATCATTTCTGAATAGAAGTACAGGACATGCCATGCAAATTCATTACAGGTTTTCCACCATGCACCAGCATCTTTAATAAAGTTTGAGCAGCTAGAGCCAGTTTATTTCATTTTTTTGGCAGGAATAGCCATTTGTCAATATTTAGAAGAAAGTCGACAGATGAGGTAATCTCTTATGTTTTAGTTTTTTCCACTTATAACAGCATAAACAACCAAAAAATACAAATTAGAGCACTAAAGCCAAGGCTTGAATTACAGTAGTAAAGACTTTGAGCTAGTAAAAGGAGCTTTAATAACACAAGCTTACCAAATGAGCGTCATAACACGAACTGCTCATCTTAAAACCGTGTTAGCTAGTGCGAATATGCAAATTTGTTCAAGAAACTGCACAACACAATTTATGCAATTCTAAGACTGTCTTTAGTGTCAATTTGTTCATTTCTTCTTCATGGCAAAGTGACATCCACTCTATGTTTACATGCACACTTGTGCCCATATGACTGGCAAGCAGAGGGGTACAGCTGTGCCCCTCTAAATTCTGTGTGTGCCCCAGTACAAGTAGTCTAGACACGTCCCTGTTCCCTGGACAGCTTGGAGTAGCATCCATCAGGAAGAATGAGTTCACAGTGGTGCTGATAGGAACCAGTCCTCTGTAGAGTTTGTAATGTAATGTGCTGCTGAGTAGTAACTAGTTTAGCATTATAATTATACAAAATAGATGTAACTCACCTCTGAACAGAAGACCAGCCAGTGTTAGCACATAAACCCAGTCCATCATACTCACTGTAGTGTGATGGAAAAATTAAGTCTCCAAAGTCTAGTCTGCTATAAATTAACTCCTTCTGGCCCATAGACACTGCCCACTTCCAACACTAGTAAGCGGCATCATCATTTACTTCCTCATTGCAATGTTCATATTTAAACTCAGGTATGTGTTTAATACAGTTCATATCTATTAACCAAAAAGCCACTACAGTGAACGTTGTATACACAATCACGGGTGGGGCTCAGAAACTTGAGCCCCCGAACTCAAAATGTTTAATCTTTTGTATGTTCAGACTGGGACTGATATGGCAGTGTTTAATATGACTCAGGAACAGTGTTATCGCAGCTTCTCTGAAACTTTCCTAGAAGGAAAAAGCTGCATTCTGCATTATTGACCATTTCAAGAGTTCTCACAAATGAACTACACTCTTAAAAAGAAAGCCTAGAAGATAAGTAAAGTCTCCTTTGGCTGTAACTTTGGTTTGAAATGTGCTGAGGAGCAATTTAGAGGCCATTATTTACGTGATGGAGCAGGAAAGTCAAAACGGTCCTGCAGCAAAAACTGTCCAGCTAGAAACAAAGCTGTGAATGAAGATAAGAAGTGTTTTATAGTATCGGGTATCTAAAATATCTTCAGAGTACGCTTTCAGAAAGTGGCAGGAACATGTCTCTAGTGCCTTTGCTCCTTTATATCTCAGTAGTTTTTCTCAGACAACAATGAGATACTGTGTCCAAAAGTTTGTGGACACCCCTGAATGCATTCAGCTGATACAGATGTACACACAGCTTGTCTAGTCCCTGTAGAGAAGTACTGCCAATAGAATAGGACTAAACATGAACCCTTTGTCACAATGTCTAATGCCAGGTGAGTTAGAGATTCATAAAGCCCCAGGATTGTGAATCTGTGTTCTCTGCTCCATCCAATGCTTTTGGGATGAGTTGGTGAAGCTGGGGATGAGGTGGGAGTGGTGATCATCCAACATTCTGACACTCTTGTTGCTGAATGCAATCAGATCCTCACAGTAATGCTCCTGAATCTAGTAAAAAGTATTCACTGGACAGTTGAGACTTTAACAAAAGCATTAATACCACTGAGTTAAAAGGTGTCCCAATACTTTTTGCCCACATCATGTAAATTAGATTTTATGAGGCTTCATTTGCTGCTCAGATATTTCTCCTGAAGGGCTCAGTAATCTCACATGTGTCTCCTCTTGTGATGTAGTCGAGATCACAGCAACACTCAGATTTACCTTTACATGGTTGGTTTTGGTGGTAATGGATGGTTCTTCAAAAAGACAGAAATAAGAAAAAGTGTGTTGAGGGCCTTTAAAAGTTTAAAGCAGACAAATCAAGCTTTGGTCAATAATGCTCCAATATTGCTGTGTTTGAGGTTGTAGGGTCAAAACATTTGGAGAAAGAGTCCATATGTCCTTAAGAGCAGGAAGCCCTGATGTTTTAGAGTAAAAACGTTCCCCTCATCCACATCTATGATCAGGAAACAAGACCAGAGAACGAGGGAACCTCTATACCAGAAATACCAGCATCTACCAATGTGCTGCATATTCACAAACGTGCTGCAAATACAGAAAACACTTTCATCAAAACAACATGGGCATTATGCAGCACGTTTGTTAAATGTAGTGCCTATGTTGTTAATTTGATGAAAGTGTTTTCTGTATTTGCAGCACGTTTGTGAATATAATGCACTTTGGTCTTCTCGGCACATGAATCACTGTTAAACTTTTGCTTTAAATGATATTCAATCTTTAAAGATATTTTGGCATTGTTCTGGGACTGTTACTCCAATGTCTTGCCATATGCATTGCACACACATTTACATATCCTGCAAGATAGGAGGAAGGCATGGGTGGAGCCAACCTTCTTGGGTGATGGGACTGGGACCAAGCTGGTAGTGATGTGGAAGTAGGAGAACATTGAGAGGTCAAAGCCTAAAAGCAGTGAAACAAAACGTTAGACCCTTAATTAAACCGGTGGTGGGCCGTTTTCCTGGCAGAATGGTTTCATTTGTGGGGTCCAGAAAAGTTAACCAGTTATCAAAACATCACCAATTAAAGCACATGTTCTGTTATCTATTATAGAATTGTGCTTCAGTCATCCCATAATCTCGACCTTTATCCTCCCTGAACTGGGTCTGGCCTCCCAGAAAAGCTCTGTATTATAAAATACATCTTAAGTTGTGATACTCACATTTTCAACAATGCCCAGCAGACGATGTGAATTCCAGCTCTTTTCAATGCCTGATCTCAGCTCACCGATCATATGAGAAAGGATTTGAACCAACACTAATCGGCTATATTCCATACAAAATTCTTTTAGTGACGTATAAAGGCCTTATTTCCTATTATGGAGTGTGGTCATAATGTTTTGGCTCATTGCTGTCAGAGCGTTATATTCCTTCCTGGTTCTGTTATCTTACACTGTAAGTACACAAGAAAACAGCTTTATATTGTTTTAAAACACTGACCTCGTTTAGTTCTCCAAAATTAACACGGTATCTGAAGCCTTTTGAGAGCCTGAGTAAGCCATAACCAGCCATACCATTAAAACTACCATCTTGTCCATTTTAGCTGCACCGGCTACTTGTAGACTGTAGTTCATCTGTTTCTCTTTACTGGATCATTCTCAGTGATACTGACGTGGTGGTGGTGTGTTAGTGGTGCTGTTTCTAAACACATCAGTGTGGCACCAACCAGCCAAACCAGTGAAGACTAGAGGACCAACCCAAACGGTGCTGAGCAGCTGTCTCTGATTTTACATCTACAAGGTGGACCAACAATGTAGATGTGGACGGTGAGTGGACAGCACACACTAACACACCACCACCACATCACTGAGAATGATCCACCTGCTCTGTGGGGGGTCTCACAGTACTGCTGTCAGTGCAGGTCAGTGGAGCTGATTGGTGGCTCTTGTGGGTTAATTCTGTGCTGAAACCGTTGTGATTGGAGACTGTTTGACTTTCACTTTTTTATCTGTGTGATGTGAGTGTCAGAGTTCATGTTTGACAGAAAATTGTTCCTTCCCAGAAGACTCGCCACTTTCTCTGTTAATATTTAAAGACTGGCACAGTGAAGCAGTCTGTCTACACACACATCGGTCAGATCAGCACCGTCTCATCTCTACAGTGTTCAGTCTAATCAGGAACGGTGTGCTTGTTTACAGCTTTCTGATCTGACGTACAGCTTTCATAAAAAAAACCTATAAACTTTTATTTTTCCCCTTTAAAACTGAACAAGGTGTACATTTGAGACATTTAGCAGACGCCTTTATCCAAAGCGACTTACAATTGGGGGTTAGGTGCCTTGCTCAAGGTCACTTCAGTCGTGACCTGCCCGGGAATTGAGCCGCCGACCTTCAGGTCACCAGACCAGATCCTTAACCACTAGGCCACGGCTGCCCCTGTGTAAAACTACACCCCCATCTACTGCACGTCTGCTCAACTAACACCGTTACACATCTCAGAACGGCCCCTCAACTCTGTAATAACCTCCCAGACAATGTTCGGGACTCAGTCACAGTCTCAACCTTTAAGACTAAGCTGAAACATATCTGTTTAGTTCAGCTTTTGGTAATTAATACTTTACATTATAGAAAGGTTGTAGGTCCAGGGGTGCACTGGTGTAGGGATTTATAGTGAACTGAGATGCTGGGGCTGTCATACCGCTGCTCACGTGATCACTCAGGTTTGTTGACGGTGAGCAGAGGGATGCCAGTGTCTCGGGGAGCTCCCATGCCTGTTTACCTTCTGGCTCTCTCCTTTTAGGTAGGCTGTTCTAGAGAGTTCTGCCAGAGTCAATAGCCACACTCTGATATGTCTCATAATCCTTGTACTTGCATTTCCCCGTTGTGGGATTAATAAAGGATTATTATCTTATCTTACTTTATAAACCGAAAACAGACCTAATTTCATCTTTGTCTTGAGTGAGTCATTGCTTACCCGTCCGGCCCAACGCTGATGGAAGATTGAATAGCATCTCTGCATGATGCCACCTTAGACCAGCTGCCCACCAACAACCAACTACTGTGAGCTGCTCCAGGTGCCCTACACTACTGACCACAATCAGGTTTATATGGACTTTACTGGCTGCTGCCTTTATCATCATTCCTGTTTCACTACTGTCACCATATCAGTACCTGAACACTACAACAGCATCACAGGATTATGTGATTTAATAAGAGCTTATAATTAGTGAGCAGAGGAGGATGGGTCCTCCATATGAGTCCGGTTCCTCCCAGGGTTTCTTCCTCCAGCTCTGAGGGAGTCTTGTCACAGCCCAGCCTACAATATTTCTCTCGCCGACGCTGTCTGTGATTTGACTGACACACGGACGTGTAAAGAGTAAAATCAGATAAAGTGAGCAGTGCAGTGGACTCGTTAGGTGTGAAGCTGCTCTGATGTTTTTATTGAAACAGATGAAGTTCCTCACACTGTTTGTGTTTGTGTGTAACAGTCTGGTGTAAAGGAGGTTACTACACTAATGCTGAGCTTATTCAGATCATTTATAATCCATTTTAAACTCTTCTGTAAAGACAGTTCATACAAAGATGATTTCACAGTAAAAGTCCTGTAAACGTACTTCTGTGGTGGTTTATGAGTTATTCACTTTTTTAAAAACCCCTCTTAGACAAGAGTCTGTGACTGACATAAGCCCTCTTCAGATTGGAGTACATTTACAGGAGCTTCCCTGTGATTTTATTCCCATCCAGATCCACCATGTCTGTGTTTTTCTCCTCCTCTGAGAACTTTACAGGATGGATTTTAAGCTCTTTTGGGATTAGATGAGTGTATCAGGGTGACGTCTTGTTTTTAGCACTGTACACAGGTAGAGTATGGAGATCATCCATCCATTAACAAAATCCAAAATCCGACATCCATCCATTAATAATTCTTTAAACTCCAACAAGGTGACTCTGCCTGGAAAATTCTGGATATTTGTGTCCGGATGGGACTTATATGCTCAGACAAGTTCTACGTTTAAACTTAAAGCAGGTCATTCAGTCTGGAGGAGATAAACACAGACATGGTGGATCCGGGTGGGAATAAAATCACAGAGCAGCTCCTATAAAAGAAGAAATGACCCTAAGACCTCCGTGTAAGTGTAATCCAATCCCAACAGGGCTTATATACAGTCACTGGCCACTTCATTAGGTACACATAGCTTGTATCTCTACTCACTGTCCTTTTTAACTCCACTGACTGCACTACGTACTGACAGTAGTACATCTGTTTCTCTGTATATGAGATGTTCTCAGGTGTTCTTTAGCACTGCCTTTAACTTTTGTTGCCAACATTTTTTAAATGTATAGCTGGCATCAAATTCAGAATGACCTACTGACATTTCTAAAATTTGGCAATTCTAAAAAGCATTTCTATTTTTGTACTATTTTAAATTAAATATGGTTTGTACATCACTGCACAGCATGTAAATCATCTCTCTTCTGATTGGCTCCTTGTATTGTGCCTAATTCTACAGTTCAAGGCTGAAATGCTCTTTATAACATGTAAACTGGCACTACAGGCCAAGCAGGCAAAGAAAATTAATGTTTTTGACTAAAACAGGTTCATTAGTTATAGACTGATGAGTGAATGAGGAAAATGAGTATTTTCTGATGATCTGGTCCCTTAAAATGAGCTAATACAGACACAAGAGGTGCCATCTCCTTCCCTCCTCATCCAGTCTTGTCCTTTTCCAGCTTCCCCTGAAGTCCCGCCCTTCTCTTCAGGTTGGTGTAGAGCAGAGCGATGTTGATGATGTACGTTGAGACACAAACTACACAGAAGTCACTCAGAACAAAAGCCAGGATCGCAGCCAGATATACAGAACCAGCCACCGACACCCAGGAGGTCATCACTAAGGCATTAGCTGCTCTTCCAGACATCATCTGACCTGCAGGAAGACAAAACAGCACCATCACAGACTGCAGAACCTGCACACTGGACTTCAGCTTGGAGGACTCACTGAAATGTGTCACTTCATGTGTAATGAATATAAAATGAGTTTCCTTTTTTGAAGTGAATGAACTTTTTCATGATATAATGTTTTTTGGAGAGGCACTAGTACATTACAACACTGACATCTAGTGGTCTGGAGTTTAATCACAAAATGAACACCAGACACCTAAAGTCTTATAATAAAGTCTTATAATAAATCCTGACTGTGTTTATGAGAATTTATAAACCGTCACTGACTTTCTGAGACAATAAATCAGCTTGTTCTGACTGAATACTCACCCAGACCCAACTGCAGGCTGTAGAAAATGATGCCCAGCAGACTGTTCGGCTGGTTTATTACGCTGTCCTCAGCGGTGATGAACTGGACAAGTCCAAATCCACGTCCCCACCTGAGCCAAACATTCACACAATATATGTAATATCACAACAATAATAATAAACACAGCTGAAAGTACATATTTTGCCTGTTGCTGCTTTTGTTTTAACATAATTTAATTAAATAAATAATTATGTGAGAGATTTACAAAAACATCTCAATTACTTCATTTTTTAAAAATCTCTGGACTTAACATATCAAAAATAATGACTTAATACCCAGTAATTAATTAATACCTCAAATTAATGGTTTAATATCTCAAAATTAATGACTTAGTATCTCAAAATAATTTATTAATATATCAAAGTATATCTAATATATCCAAATATATCAAAACCTTCAAAAACTGGACGCATCAGCATCAGAACCTCTCAAGTTCTTCAGCATTTTCTCCTCAACCCTCTTGCCTTACTTGTGAAGATTTCGTCACCTTCTTTGAGGAGAAGGTTAAGACTCCTCCACTTTCTCCATAAATCCTCCTCATCGTGCTCATAAATCGCTCACCTCTTTCTCTTCTCTGTCCAGTGATGATATACTACAGCTGTTATGGTTTCTATACCATCCACACACCTCTTGTCCATCTCTCCTGAAATTCTACCTTTTATCTCTTCTATCATAATTGGCTCTCTGTCATCAGGTTATGCTCCATCTGCATTCAAGACTGCTAGGGTGGTTTCCATCCTGAAGAAGCCAACGCTGAATATCTCTGATGTCAGCAACTACAGACTGGTATCACTCTTGCCTTTTCTCTCTTTAACCAGCTGCCTGTCTTTCTCTCCCAGTACCAGCTCCAGGACCCCTACCAGTCTGCCTTCAAACTTTCACACTCCACTGAAACTGCCCTGATAGCGGTGACTGAGAAGCTCAAGACAGTCAGATCTGCTGGACTGTCATCGGCTCTTATCCACCTTTCTAAAGCCTTTGGTCAACCATGAGATCCTCCTCTCTGTACTCTCCAATTTCAGGATCACTGACTCTGCGTGCAAGTGGTTCAGATTATATTTAGAGGTATGGTACTACCTGGTAACATGGAGAAGGTCCACATCTGCTTCATGCAGGCTCTCCGCTGGTGTCCCACAAGGCTCACTACTAGTTCCTCTTCTTTTCTCACTATAAACTTCTCATGGATTTTCATACCACTGTTATGCTGATGACACTCAACTGATGTTTTCCTTCCCTCCTTCTGCCACTCAGGTATCTCAGCATGTTTTTCTGACATATCTACATGAATGACAACCCACCACCTAAAGCTGAACCCTAGCAAGACTGAGCTTCTATTAATTCCCAGAACTGGTTCACATCTTGAA
>BRDA01010542.1:0-7500 GCA_036984385.1 Crenuchus spilurus
TTCTCTCTCTATTTCTCTCTTTCTCTGTTCCTCTCTCTATTTCTCTCTTTCTCTGTTCCTCTCTCTTTTCTCTCTCTCTCTCTCTCTCTCTCTCTCTCTCTGTCCTTCACTGCCTTAAAAGCTTTAAAGATTGTAGTTTGTAGTCAATCAGCTAAGACATGCTTGGAACCCAAATTCTGCTTCTTGTCTTTAGAACTGGAGCTGTGATGCTAATGTTTGCTACATTAGAACTTAGCAGTCATCAAAAAATTCCAGTGGTTTGTGTCAAAACAATCACCAAAACCTTTTTCTTAAACCACTCAAAGTTCCTCTAGATCTGAATGAAGGACTTGTAGACCAGTGCATGTGGTTTTAGGAGACACTAGGATCTACTTTTAAGTGTTAAAAGTGGAATAAAATACCAGTCAGACAAGGTTTTATTCATGTTCATAGGTCTTCATTAAGGTCTGGATGAGGCCTGAGAGGAGTTTTAAATTATATATTTTTACAGGAACAGCTGGGCTATTTAGGTGACTATTACGGTCTATTGTTTGTTAGCTTTGCTAGCTTCACAGCTGCTAGAATTTGTACTACAAACCTGTCTTGGTTAGTTGAACATCAGGGAAATGTGATTTGTAGGTGAAGAATTTCTTTCATTTTAGCCGATAATATGAACTTTAAAAGTGAAGCCGTGAAGCTAATGTTGCTAACAAGCACTCAAACTCAATACTCACCTGAATAGCCCAGCGGGTTCTGTACAAGTATGAGCAGAACATCTCTCAGACTGCATTCAGATGTTAAGAAAAGCCAGACGTGTCAGTATGACTCACTGTGAGTTTGTTTATTAGTTTATCCATGTGCCTCAGTGTGTTTACATGATGATACACTATGTGTCCAAAAGTTTGTGGACACCCTTTGTAATGAATGCATTCAGCTGACACAGATGTACACACAGCTTGTCTTGTCCCTGTAGAGAAGTACTGCAAATAGAACAGGACTAAACATGCACCTATTGGCACATCTAATGCCAGGTGTGGGCTAGAGGGCACAGAATTGAGCTGTAGAGCTGTGCTTAAACTGATTTATATTGTATGTTCAACCGTTGTGTGTGTGTGTGTTGTAGAGCCGGCAGCTGGAGTCAGAAACGGGCACCACAGAAGAGCACAGCCTAAATAAAGAGGCCAGAAGATGGGCAACACGAGTGGCCCGAGAGCACAAGAACATTATCCATTATAAACGGGTAAAAACCTTTTTGTTTCATTTTTACATTAAAATAGCCCAGGACTTTTATTTTGCCCAAAATACATTATACATACTGTACAGAATATTTCTATTTATTATAATACTGTACTTAGTTATTTTAATACTAAACTGATTATTAAAATATTTGTAATGATACGGTATTAAATTATTTTTATATTAAACTGATTATTAATATATGTGTAATAATACTGTATTAAATTATTTTAATATTAAACTGATTAATATATTTGTAATAATACTGTATTAAATATTTTTATATTAAACTGATTAATATATTTGTAATAATACTGTATTAAATTATTTTTATATTAAACTGATTATTAATATATTTGTAATAATACTGTATTAAACTATTTTAATATTAAACTGATTAATATATTTGTAATAATACTGCATTCAATTATTTTTATATTAAACTGATTATTAATATATTTGTAATAATACTGTATTCAATTATTTTTATATTAAACTGATTAATATATTTGTAATAATACTGTATTCAATTATTTTTATATTAAACTGATTAATATATTTGTAATAATACTGTATTAAATTATTTTAATATTAAACTGATTAATATATTTGTAATAATACTGTATTGAATTATCTTTTATATTGAACTGATTATTAATATATTTGTAATAATACTGTATTAAATTATCTTTTATATTGAACTGATTATTAATATATTTGTAATAATACTGTATTAAATTATTTTTATATTAAACTGATTATTAATATATTTGTAATAATACTGTATTAAATTATTTTTATATTAAACTGATTAATATATTTGTAATAATACTGTATTAAATTATTTTTCTATTAAACTGATTATTAATATATGTGTAATAATACTGTATTAAATGTTTTTTTATTAAACTGATTATTAAGATATTTGTAATAATACTGTATTAAATTATTTTAATATTAAACTGATTATTAATATATTTGTAATAATACTGTATTAAATTATTTTAATATTAAACTGATTATTAATATATTTGTAATAATACTGTATTCAATTATTTTAATATTAAACTCATTATTAATATATTTGTAATAATACTGTATTAAATTATTTTTATATTAAACTGATTATTAATATATTTGTAATAATGCTGTATTAAATTATTTTAATATTAAATTGATTATTAATATATTTCTAATAATGCTGTATTAAATTATTTTAATATTAAACTGATTATTAATATATTTGAAATAATGCTGTATTAAATTATTTTAATATTAAACTCATTATTAATATATTTGTAATAATACTGTATTAAATTATTTTAATATTAAACTGATTATTGTTATTGGCCCCGAGTGGCTCAGCAGTATAAGACAATAACACTATTACCAGAGGATCGTGCTCTCTCTCTCTCTATCACTTTTACATTGCAATGTCTGCTGACTCAGGCGTCTACTGATTGGTCCATTCAGAGCTGGGAATCCTGCACTTTCCTCTGAGTGCGTTGGCTCCCCAGTGACGGTGTATCAGCGGTAATTAGAAAAGAGGTGGTGACTGTATCGCCCACAGCGGAGGAGGCTTGTGCTTGTCTTCACCCTCATAGAGTCAGGAACAGTGCAAAGTGATGGAGAGTCCTAACGGAGGGGATGGGATAATTGGCTACTCCTACATTGGGAAGAGGATAAAATTGGCAAATATTTATATGAAAATCCTGGTTATTGATATAATGCTGTATTTATAGTAGATTTGTTTATTATAATAGATACTAAAACCTGCAGATGGATGCAACACAGCTTCGTGTCTCCACCTCTGCAGAGCTAATCTATGGATGTCTGATCAATGATCAGTACTGATTAGTATTGATTAGTGATTGGTGTGTGTTTGCAGACGCTGGAGGAGTGTGAGAGACAGGGGACTCCACCCTCAGAGCAGAGCCGAAATGAACTAGAGTTCAAAATCGAGGAGGCCAAAGAGAACATCCGCAAAGCAGAGGTACGCTGTGTGTGTGTGTGTGTGTGTGTGGGAGAGAGAGAGAGGATGAGATCAAAATAGTTCACCTAAAATCTGTCCGTCTGTCCTCCAGTGTGTCCAGCTCCTGTTTTTGTCTCTTTACTGCAGTGACGCCCTCTTATGGTCATGTCTGAAATATATCAGCATAAAATCTGATCACTATCCCTTTAATCACTGTAGTTGTACATTTTCTGTAGTAATCTGTGTTTCTGGAGGCTGATTTCTGCCTTTATGTTCCTAAAAGACTCCATAACGATCTTTCATTAGTCTCTGATAAATATTTAATCAGTCCATTAGGAGCTAATGGATAAGCAGTGATGGGAGTAAAGTAAGCAGAGGATGAATAACACCAGTTTGAGAATTTTTTTATATCGCTGGCCCATTGTGGAGCAGGAAGTCGCCCTGATACAGCAGGAAGTGTACTTAGCATCAATTATTAAAGAGCTGGACTTTCCTCTGTAAGCGGCAGTGGCCTTTTTCCCTTTGAATTTCTTTAAACTGGACCGCCCCGAAGATGATCCAGAGCTGATCTAGAGCTTGTTAAGTGTCACAGTTGACTAGCAGTGCTAAAAAGCTGCCCGCCCTCTTCACTGGCCTCTGCACTTCTTTGGCTGGTGTTCGTCTGAAGTGCTCGAGGCGGTTTTCTGAGGCAGGAGAGGAGCCGTGTGAACATTTCTCATTAAGAGGAAACAACAGGGAGAGTTTAGAGGCATCTGGCAGGGCTGCGAGTGTTTGTACACGACTGTGTTAACTGTTATGCAGCTGCATTAACACTGAAGTCTTGTTTACATTAATGGACACCGGTGTTCAGAAGTTTTGGGTCACACATTGCAATGAACAACACAAGAAAAAATATTCTAGCCATTTCAACCACCGGTCCACCTTTGTTTACATGTTTTTAAGGCTATTACCAATTTTTAGGGATATTCCGTATTTGGGAATAATATTATCACTCATTTAGCTACAGTATATACAGTAGACCGTGTACTATGTACTGACAGTAGTGTGTGTGTGTGTGTGTGTGTGTGTGTGTGTGTGTGTGTGTGTGTGTGTTTTAACGTTATTGATATACATTGCTCCTCCCTCTCTCAGACAGTGAAGCTGAAGGCAGAAGCTCGTCTGGATCTGCTGAGGCAGGTGGGCGTGTCCGTGGATACCTGGCTGAAGAGTGCAATGAACCAGGTGATGGAGGAGCTGGAGAACGAACGCTGGGCATCCCTGCCCTCCCTCACTACCCACGATCCTTCACTCTCAGTACGCACCCCTTTAAATACTACCCTCATTGTGTATTCATTACCCACAATCCTATTCTTTAATTACACATCTGTATATATACTACTCACATTAAACTCTCATTACCCACAATGCTTCTCTCGCAGTACACACCCCTTTATATGCCACCTTTATTGTGTATTTATTACCCACAATCCTTCAGTCTTTATTCTCAGTACGAACCTGTTCACATGCTACACTTGTTAAACTCTCATTACCCACAATTCTTCACTTTCGAAGCTCACCTGTCATATTACTTATTACCCACAATCCCTCACTCAGTACACACCTGTTTATATGCTACGCTCATTAAACTTTCATTACCCACAATCCTTCTCTTTCATTACATACCTGTTTCAATATATCCTCATTACCCACAATCCCTCACTCAGTACTCACCTGTTTACATGATACCCTCATTAAACTTTCATTGCCCACAATCCTTTTATCCCAGATGTTTTAATTAGCCAAGACATGTTTTTGTCAAGATAAATTTTGCCTCGTTAGTGTTAACGAGTGGACAAAAAGATGAACCTCTAATTGATCTTTAGTCTGTTTATAGATAACAGTGTATCACACAGTATGAGACGTCTATTAGAGATTGGTGAACATCTCACAGTGTAAGTTACTGGTGATTTAGTACAATGCTAATTACCTATTAGCTTCATTAGCCTTGTAGCTCCAGTGCAAAAACCAGTGAAGTAAACTTTACACCAAACACACACACCTGCTCTGACTGGCACATGGCTGGTTCTCTTCCTGTGTCTGGAACCAAGCGACTGGGTATTGTTCTCCTTCCCAACATAAACATGGTTTTGCCCCATTAACGTCACTTCCCAAAACCTGCCAGTTCACACTGCTGTCTGCCCACGCTGCCTTCCTGGGCCTGTCAGCTGCATTGTGCTTCCATCAGTCCAGCCAAACAAACACAGAGAGAGAGAGAGAGAGAGAGAGAGAGAGAGAGAGAACACAGTACACACAGCACCACTCTGTGCTCTCTAAGAGTTCTCAAATTCAGCTCATTCAGTTCAAATTGTTCTCCAGAAGTTCTGAGACTTCAGTCAGAGTGAAAAATGCTCAGATGTGGTTGTACAAACCTGTAATTTTACCTTCCTGAAACAAATCGTTTCCCCTTTTGAGATGTTCTAGTATGTTCTCCTGGTTGGTGTGATGTTCTGGTAAATTTTGTGAAAAGGGAAATGGTCCAGCATGTTCTCCTTGTCATAGGTGAGATGAGCTAGCATGTTCTCCTTGTAGGTGAAATGTTCTAGCATGTTCTCCTTGTAGGTGAAATGTTCTAGCATGTTCTCCTTGTAGGTGAAATGCTCTAGCATGTTCTACTTGTAGGTGAAATGCTCTAGCATGTTCTACTTGTAGGTGAAATGTTCTAGCATGTTCTCCTTGTAGGTGAAATGCTCTAGCATGTTCTCCTTGTAGGTGAAATGCTCTAGCATGTTCTCCTTGTAGGTGAGATGGTCTAACGTTCTTGTAGGTGAGTTGGTCTATTATGTTCTTGTGATACGTGTGATGGTCACATGTTCTCCTTTTAAAAAAAAATTTGTGGTTAGATAATTTCTCACATTTTCTTTGGTATGTTAGAGGATATAGCATGTTCTAGATGAGATGGTCTAGCATGTTCTCCGTGTAGGTGAGATGGTCTGGTATGTTCTCTTTGTATGTGATGCCAGCTGGACTTAAACAATGCTGTTAACTGTTTAATGGACATCAGTGTAAAGAGTGTAAAAATTATTTTAAAGTTTTGGAGATGTACATTTTTTTGGGACAGCGCAGATTTACTACATTCTTGACAACACAGCCAACATCACAATTTGGAGATAAGAAAATATCAATATACTTGAGTATCACAATATTGTAGTTGTTTGTCCCAAACACTAGGTGGCAGTGTTGATATCTGTCTTCTGCCATTAGACTCTTCTTGTCCAGAAGAAACAGGTAGACACACCACTGAGAATTTTTCTAAAATTAGATTTTAACTAAACTCAACATATCATCTTGTTACAGTATCACAATATATTATATCGTAGGTTCTGTATCATGATACATATCGTATCGACAGGTTCTTATTAACACACGCCATAATCTCACAACATTTCAGCTTCAGCTGTTTGAGGTCAGGACACTTACAGTAATCTAGCACTAGATTGGCAGCTGTGCACATATAAAGAAGCTAAAAGACTTAGAGTTGGTAGTTTAGTCTGTCATTTATTTTAAAAGTAGGCAAAGACATCCTTAACCGTTCAGAGTCTTTGAATACTTTGAATTTTGTTAATTAAATGCTACATTAAACATGTTTACCATCATCACCTACAGTATATGACCTCTAGCAATATACTGGAATATATATATACTGTGGAACCTTGACTTACGAGTTTAATTGGTTTGGTGACGGTGCTCATAACTCAATTGGCTTGTATGTCAAATAAAATTTCCCCATTAAAATGAATTGAAGTGCTATTAATCTGTTCCAACCCCCCAAAAACAACATTTTAAAATGTTTTTAAATAAGAAAAAATTACTTTATAAATAACAAATTATATATATATAAAATATATTAAGTCATAATAAAAAAAGAATGTAAAGAAATAAACTGTTTTATTAAGTGTATTTACATCTCTATCGCTTAACTTACTCGCTGCACACTTAATGGTACAGTTTACTGCTACATTTAGCTCACACACTATTCTACACTTTAATGCTAAACACGTAATTGCTACTTTTATTTTTTTTCACTTCACTTAATCTTCTTCTTCTTCACTGACTTTTGCCTTTTTTGCCACACCTCCCTCACGTTCACTTGCAGGGCGTTTCAATAATATTCCAACCAAGGAGGTTTGTTCCTTCCTCCCTTTCAAAATGTTTTGAAATGGAGTGAGGCAAGTGTTGTTACACAGCGGCAGCGCACAACCTCTTCTTCTCAGCACTGATCTTGGCACTCACTCACACTCAGTAGTGACTCCTAGTGGCGGGTGGTGTAAACTCGC
>BRDA01010542.1:12500-15122 GCA_036984385.1 Crenuchus spilurus
CATCAATAATAATAATAATAATAATGATAATAACAACAACAACAATAATAATAATAATGATAATAATAATAACAACAACAACAACAAAAAACAATAATAACTACATCAATAACAACAACAACAATAATAATAATAATAATAATAATAATAATAATAATAATAATAATAGCAATAACAATAATAATAATAAATAATAATAATAATAATACAGCGACTAATAGACACATCTGTTTGTTACTTGAGGTCAGTTTTGGTACAGTTTGACTGCTGTACCCACCTCTGCTGAAGGTTAATAAGAAAACACTCCCGTTCTGTGCGTTCTGACTAAACTACCTCCTTTACGTTAGCAGCGTCATTTAGTGATGACTGTCATTAACAGCTTCTAAAGACTCAGCAGTCTGTTGTTGTTCATATTTAAAATGTAAAAGTTATTTGATGATTTTGGGATTAGAATATTTCATTTGGAGTTTAAATTATTATTAAAACATCATCAACATGTTTTAAGATGCACTAGTATGTTAAACACTCTGTGCTGTAGTAGGTGACCAGACAGACTCTTTTTATGATGTAATTGAATGCTATCTATAACACAAGCCAGTTAGAACAGGGGTCATTTGCATGCATCCGTCTTAAAGTCACGGTAACAAAAACCTGTTTTTGTTCTAATAGAGTGAGTTTAACACATTAGTGATATATTATCCGCTGCTGCCTGTACCTACAACTTCTCACTATCGTCTGGCTGGTCTCTAGCTGGTCTGCAAGGTTATACAATAAAGGTTATGTGTGTTTACACTGAGACACACCTAAACACTCCCAGCTCTGTGTATGCAGGGTTGCCAGATCCTGGCAATTGTTCATGCACTGTTTGTGATATCATAAACAATGGTGCCTAATCCTGGTTCTGGAGATCCAGCACACCTGACTCTGATATCCAGGTAACCTTGAACACTTGCATTACCTGGATAAGGTGTGTTGTTTTAAGGTTCGAGCTCTGCAGGGTGCCATCAGGATTGAGCTTCACTGTTTTCACCTTATGAGTGAAAATGGATGTAATTTACAGACCTGACCATGCAGCCCTGGTAACTCTCTCTCTCTCTTTCTCTCTATCTCTCCCCCTTACCCTCTCTCTCCTAGGCATCTCAGCCTGATGAGCTGACCATCGACGAACATGAGATGCTGGAGGTCATAGAAGATGGAGACATGGAGGACTGGGTCAAAGTAAATCCCGGTTCTTGTATTTGAACCCAATCTGTTGCACTTTGCAGTGAACATTTTGACTCATTTTCAGTCATACATTTACTTTTATATTCATTAGGGCTGCTTAATAAGTCCAGTGCATTGACTGATTAGCCAAAAATATCAGTGTGTTACTTTCTGACAGATTGCAGTACACTACAGGAAGTGTAGGGGGCGACATAACATTCATTTTTTTTAAGACAGAATCTTATTTGGCAGCTAAATAATTGTTGCACTATTGATTCATTGATGAATATTTGGTCAATAATAGTCATTCGTTGTAGATCTTACATACAGAAGTTTGTGGTTAAACATGTTATTGATTTTTTCAGTGTAAATACAAATACAGAGTAAATATGCATGAAAATGTGCATACAAGTGCATACAAAATTAATAAAATGTCATTTAAGTAGAGATTGTTGGGTACAGTCTGTATTAAAGTGTCTTATTTCATTTGCAGGCGCGAAATAAATCAGGTCATGTGGGTTATGTGCCAGAGAAATACCTTCAGTTTCCCACCTCCAACAGCTTACTGAGCATGCTCCAGTCTCTGGCCGCCCTGGACGCTCGCTCACATACCTCCAGCAACTCCACTGAGCCTGAGCTGGCCTCAGGCAGCATCAACGGAGACGCCAGCAGTAAGTTGGCACACTCACATGATTATTTCTACATCGTTTAAATCACATGTTTCAAGATGTCACAGCATAAGGGCCCTGAGTGGCTCAGCAGGCTAAGACGCTGACACTGTGACCAGAGGATTGTGAGTTTGAATCCCGGTCATGCTGTTTGCCATCAACAGTCAGGGTCCAAGAGAGCAAAAATTGGCAGTGCTCTCTCTGGGTGGGTAGATGGCGCTCTCACTCTCTCCCTATCACTCTCACATTACAATGTCCGCTGGCTCAGGCATCTACTGATTGGTATATTTGGAGCTGGGAATCCTGCGCTTTCCTCCAAGCATGTTGGCTCCCCAGTGACAGTGTATCAGCTCCCCTAGTGGACAGAAAAGGCCTTACATCTGCTTTTTGTTGTAAATAGTTGTATATCATCTCCATTTTTAGCATCATATGGTCACATTTACAACATTTTTCATGTTTAAAATGCTTCATTAGCATGTTTATAGTCATTTTACAAATGTGTTTTGGGTCATACATATCAAAGTGCACACTTGTCAGGTCATGTGCTATAAGTTTATATTTTTATGTGGTGTTTAAGGGCACAATTCAAAGTATTCATACACAGTCAAAATAATGACTTTAAGATGAGAGCATCATTAACTTTAAGCCTTATTATTTTAACTGCCCTCTCTCTCTCTTTTTCTCTTTCTCTTTCTCTCTGTCTCTCTCTCTGTCTCTCTCTCTCTCTCTCTCTCTCTCTCTCTCTCTCTCT
>BRDA01010544.1:0-19953 GCA_036984385.1 Crenuchus spilurus
CAGCTCTTCCCATGTAGTTCTGGGCTGATTCCTCACCTTTCTTAGGATCATTGATGCACCACGAGGTGAGATCTTGCATGGAGCCCCAGTCAGAGCGAGATTGACAATCATGTTTAGACATGTCTTTACACACAGAGTGTCTATTTGAAGTGTTTATTTATTTTAATGTTGATGATTATGGCTGACAGCCAATGAAAACCCAAATGTCAGTATCTCAAAAATGTGAATATTATGTTATAAGACCAATTTTAAAATATTTTTAATACATAAATGTTCTACTGAAAAGTATGTACAGTATATGCACTCAGCACTTGGTCGGAGCTCTTTTTGCATGAATTACTGCATCACTGCTGTGTGGCAGGGAGGCGATCAGCCTGTGGCACTGTTGAGGTGTTATGGAAGCCCAGGTTGCTTTGACAGCAGCCTTCAGCTCGTCTGTATTGTTTTTTTGACAATGAATAAAATTTACTGGATTTGGAAACTTCACACTAGACCTCAGACAGCTTGGACTGTGTATCTCTCCACTCTTCCTCCAGACTCTGGGACCTTGATTTCCAAATGAAATGCCAACTTTACTTTCAATGATGGTTTGGGGAGCCATGTCATCTGCTGGTGTTGGTCCACTGTGTTAAATAAAGTCTTAAGTCAGCACAGCCATGTGCCAGGGCATTTTAGAGCACTTCATGCTTCACTTTGCTGACAAGCTTTATGGAGATGTGGATTTCATTTATTCAGCAGGACTTGGCACCTGTCCACAATGCCAAAAGCACAAATACCTGGTTTAATAACCACAGTATCAGTGTGCCCTATTGGCGGTGCAAACTTACCTGACCTAAACTGCACAGAGAATCTATGAGCTATTGTGAAGAGGAAGATGACAGACACCAGAACCAACAATGCAGACGAGCTGAAGGCCGCTATCAAAGCAAGCTGGGCTTCCATACCACCTCAACAGTGCCACAGGCTGATCGCCTCTATGCCACAATGCACTGATGCAGTAATTCCTGCAAAAGGAGCACTGACCAGGTACTGAGTGTATATACTGTACTTTTCAGTAGAACAAGATTTATGTATTAAAATTATTTTTTAATTGGTCTTATATAATATTCTAATTTTTTGAGATTCTGACTTTTGGGTTTTTCATTGGCTGTTAGTCATAATCATCAGCATTAAAAGAAATAAACACTTGAAATAGATCATTCTGTGTGTAATGAATCTATATAATATATGAGTTTAACTTTTTCAATTGAATTCCTGAAGTTAATGAACCTTTTGATCATATTACATTTTTTTAGATGTACCTGTATAAGCGGAATGTAGCAAAACACTAAATTGAGCCTAGTATTTCTGACACAGTCAGTGTCCTTCAGTATTAAACCACTCTGATGGTCAGTGCCTGTGGGTGATTAAGGATAATGAGCATCTCTGCTGGGTTACTGTAATTGCCAGCGAAAGATCAGCAGCTGTTATGTGTCCAGTGTAATGCACTATATCAGTTTTAAGCCTTTCATTCACTGTCTGTAATAAGCCACATGATACAGGCTCTCCACGCATGCTCTATATGGGTATCGATTTCCCTGACAAATCACTTCCAGCAGGACTGATGGAACAGCGTTATGAATAACAAATAGTACTGATTGGAGGTTAAGTGTCTCAGACAGACAGAGAGGAAGATTTATATCCTGGTTACGGCTGACATGCCTCTTTGCTCATGCTCAGTACTGGAGGTAACACAACATTCCAGTAATGCAGGAGTAGGAAACTTTAAACTAAATGTTAGAAGGTTTATCTTTATCATGATAAATTTGATCATATGCTTCTTTGAGTAGATACTTACAGATACTAAGACTCTTCTCAGTTTTGATTCTGGGAACTATTATAATGTGTCTGGACCAGAAGTATTGCATGTCTCCTTTTGTTTCACACTATTATATAAGCATTAAAATGTTCCTCTAGATTTAGTCCACAAACCAATATCAGGCAAACCTTTTATCAAACATAAACCTGAAATAAATAATAATATATAGTGAACAAAAATATAAATGCATCATTTTAGTTTTTGCTCCCATTTTTCATGAGCTGAACTGAAAGATCTGCAGTATATCATCATTTCACAGTGAAGAGAACACCTCTCCAACATGCCATATGCCATCAAATGTGAGCATTTGTCCACTCAAGTTGGTTACGACTTGGAAATTCTGATGAGGACAACAAGAATGCAGATGAGCTTCCCTGAGACAGTTTGTGCAGAAAATCTTTGGTTATGCAAACCGATTGTTGCAGCAGCTGTCTGGGTGGCTGATCTCAGATGATCTTGGAGGTGAAGATGCTGGATGTAGAGGTCCTGGACTGGTGTGATCATACGTGGTCTGCAGTTGTGAGACTGGTTGGATGTACTGCCAAATTCTCTGAAACGTCTTTGGAGATGGCTTATAGTAGAGAAATAAACAATAAAATTCCCAAGCATCAACTCTGGTGGACATTCCTTCAGTCAGCATGCCAATTGCATGCTCCTTCAATGGCCTTTTATTGTGGCCTAAGGTATACCTGTGCAGTAATCATGCCTTCTAATTAGCATCTTGATATGCGACACCTGTGAGGTGGATGGATTATCTTGGCAAAGGAGAAGAGCTCACTAACACAAAATTTGTGAACAATATTTGAGAGAAAAAGGTATTTTGTGTACAAAGAAAAAGTTTGAATTCAGCTCATGAAATATGGGAGCAAAAACAAATGTGTTACATATATATTTTTGAACACTATACATTTTTAATAAAATAAAAAATGTGTGAATTGTTAGGATAAGTTGGCTCATATGAAGTAAAACAAACAGAAGAGAGAATTTCTCTCTTCAGTTAGATTTCTGTTTTTAATCACATTACAGT
Source organism: Crenuchus spilurus (assembly GCA_036984385.1). Lineage (NCBI taxonomy): Eukaryota > Metazoa > Chordata > Actinopteri > Characiformes > Crenuchidae > Crenuchus > Crenuchus spilurus. Next base: position 2,886 of record BRDA01010544.1, read on the forward strand.
AATGACAAAATATATACGACTACAGAAAATTTGTGTCAGTTGTAAAAGCTGGTGTGCGACTGCAAATAACGATCCTGAGCACAAGGAGAACCTGAAAGTGAAGCTTCATGCATGGACTTAATCTCTCTTAGATTTTTTTCCTCATAGTGTACATCTGGCAAGGAGAGCTGACATAAGGTTTCCACATCAAAAATCTGTCTGCTGGTATTCACAAAATAAAAAAAAAATCACTGCATATGTGCATTCACTGACCACTTTATTAGAAACCCATACATTCTACGTCCACTCACTGTCCACTTTATGATCTCCACTTATCTTGTAAGCCACTATATACAGTATGTACAATTAAATACTATAGTGCATCTGTTACTGCACAGTTAATCCAGTTCATCAGCCTCATTCACCACTGCTCAGTTTCTGACTACAGGACAGTTGTTGTCCAGATACTACTTGGGTGGTGAACCATTCTCAGCACAGTAGTAACACAGATTTGGTGCTATTGTGGTAGTGGTGCTGGAGTCGATGTCAATGCTGGATTGAGAGTGGAGAACCACAAATGAAAATATCCAGACAGAAACAGCTCTGTGGTCAGTAACTGACCATTAATGAAACATTACAGAATGGCTAACAAAGACTGTACATCAGCAGAATAGCCACTGTGTTGAACTGTACACGACAACAAGAAAGATGTACCTAATAAAGTGGCTGGAGGTGGAGCATTAAAAAGCGGGTTTCTAACAAATCAGACAGGTTAAAAGCTACAAGAGCAGGGTTGCTGATAAAGTGGTCAGCACTTGTATAACAAAGAATTATGTGAAACTTATTTTATGAATTTTACATTGATTTTTGATGTCAAAACTTTGGAAATGTTTCTTCTTAATAAATACATCGCCCAGAATGATAATATGTTATAAAATCAGGTAGTGTAGGCTTGTTTGCATAGAACTGAAGTCATGCATAGTTTGCCTTATGCCCATATTAGGAACTCTGTGTCTTAGCTATTTATGTCTATGGGAAAAATAATGCCATTTTTGAAAATCACAAGTTGTGTCCTGTGGCAATCAAAATGTACCAAACATCTTATACTTTTTGTATGTAAATTTATCCACAGAAAATTACTGGTTTCTTAAAATTATGAGGTTGTTGTAAGTGAAATATGAATGCTACATCGCTTCTAGAAGCAAGAAATCACTAAGCACCATGTCACTGCATGAATGTAAGTCTACTATTAAACTTCACCACTGTTATACAGTATATCAAACCCAACTACTCAAACTGTTAGCAGTTTGGGAATTTTGGTCAGGCTGTTAGTTTTATGATTAAAACTATGATTAAACTAATGCTAACACTGATTTATGTGTTAGCTTGCATGTAGGAATATTCCAATTTTGACTCTTCAGTGACCTCATATTTCAGAAGAGGCAACAATATTCAAGAGAAAACTGTACATATAAAACTGTACAAAACATATCAGGTATAAAAGATGTTTGCTTTCTACAGGGTGTGATACAGGCTATTTACATATAAAAAATAATTCATTCATAATTTCGGGTGGAGTAGTGGAGTATTACTTTAAGGCTTAGGTTAGAACTAAAATCAGGCTTCTGGTTTAGATATAACTCTACTCCACTGTAAAATTTGCTACTATTAACTGAAAGACACAAAGCTGTGATTACAACATAGCATAGCTGAATGTTTTCATCACTGGTTGACCTCAGCTGTAGCTGAGAGACCTTGAAACACAAGAGAGGATGTTCTCTCTTAACTATTCTCCTAAACAATAAGAATAAAACAATTAGGACATATCTATAACTATTGCAAAAGATATGCTTTGGTTCAACTGAGTTTCTTTGCATAATTATGACAACCGACTGAGATGTGTTATACACACTATATACAGTACATATTACTGATTTGAGGACTATTATGCATTTCGGGAAAAAAGACTCACCCAGACAAGTCATTATTGCTTAAACTATTTGAACGAGATCTGAGAACAGTACCAGTCAAATGTTTGGACACACCTAGTCATCAAAACCTACTCACCAATACTATGAAATGACATATGGAAGTCACATTACAGTCATACAGTCTATATATAGGATCACTGTATATACACAATCACTGTACCATCAGTCTGATATTACAGTCATAATCACTGTACTGTCAGTCTGATATTACAGTCACAATCACCGTACCATCAGTCTGATATTACAGTCATAATCACTGTACTGTCAGTCTGATATTACAGTCACAATCACCGTACCGTAAGTCTGATATTATAATCAGAATCACCGTACCGTCAGTCTGATATTAGTCATAATCCCTGTACTGTCAGTCTGATATTACAGTCACAATCACCGTACCGTCAGTCTGATATTACAGTCATAATCACTGTACTGTCAGTCTAATATTACAGTCACAATCACCGTACTGTCAGTCTGATATTAGTCACAATCACCGTACCGTCAGTCTGATATTACAGTCACAATCACCGTACCGTCAGTCTGATATTACAGTCACAATCACTGTACCGTAAGTCTGAAATTACAGTCACAATCACTATACCGTCAGTCTGAAATTACAGTCACAATCACTATACTGTCAGTCTGAAATTATAGTCATAATCACCATACCGTCAGTCTGATATTACAGTCACAATCACCGTACCGTCAGTCTGATATTACAGTCACAATCACCATACCGTCAGTCTGATATTAGTCATAATCACTGTACTGTCAGTCTGATATTACAGTCACAATCACCGTACAGTCAGTCTGATATTACAGTCACAATCACTGTACCGTCAGTCTGATATTACAGTCACAATCACTGTACCGTAAGTCTGAACTTACAGTCACAATCACTATACCGTCAGTCTGAAATTACAGTCCCAATCACTATACCGTCAGTCTGATATTACAGTTACAATCACCGTACCGTCAGTCTGATATTACAGTCACAATCACTGTACCATCAGTCTGATATTACAGTCACAATCACCGTACCGTCAGTCTGAAATTACAGTCACAATCATTATACCGTCAGTCTGATATTACAGTCACAATCACCGTACCGTTAGTCTGATATTACAGTCACAATCACTGTACGGTCAGTCTGATATTACAGTCATAATCACTGTACCATCAGTCTGATATTACAGTCAAAATCACTGTACCGTGACTCTGATATTACAGTCTTAATCACTGTACTGTCAGTCTGATATTACAGTCACAATCACCGTACCATCAGTCTGATATTACAGTCATAATCACTGTACCATGACTCTGATATTAGTCTTATTCACTGTACCATCAGTCAGATATTACAGTCACAATCATCGTACCATCAGTCTGATATTACAGTCACAATCACCGTACCATCAGTCTGATATTACAGTCATAATCACTGTACCATGACTCTATTACAATCTTATTCACTGTACCATCAGTCTGATATTACAGTCACAATCACTGTACCATCAGTCTGATATTACAGTCTTATTCACTGTACCATCAGTCTGATATTACAGTCATAATCACCGTACCATCAGTCTGATATTACAGTCATAATCACTGTACCATGACTCTGATATTACAGTCTTATTCACTGTACCATCAGTCTGATATTACAGTCACAATTACCATACTGTCAGTCTGATATTACAGTCATAATCACTGTACTGTCAGTCTGATATTACAGTCAAAATTACTGTACTGTCAGTCTGATATTACAGTCACAATCACTCTGATCAGTCAGTCTGATATTACAGTCATAATCACTGTACCATCAGTCTGATATTACAGTGATAATCACTGTACCGTCAGTCTGATATTACAGTCATAATCACTGTATCGTGACTTGGATATTACAATAATAATCACTGTACTATCACACTCTGATATTACAGCCACAATCACTGTATCATGACTCTGATATTAGTCATAATCACTGTACGATCAGTCTGATATTACAGTCATAATCACTGTACCATGACTCTGATATTACAGTCATAATCACTGTACCGTGACTCCGATATTACAGTCATAATCACTGTACCATCAGTCTGATATTACAGTCACAATCACTGTACCATCAGTCTGATATTACAGTCATAATCACTGTACCATGACTCTGATATTGCAGTCATAATCACTGTACCATCACTCTAATATTACAGCCACAATCACTGTACCGTGACTCTGATATTACAGTCACAATGACTGTACCGTAAGTCTGATATTACAGTCACAATCACTATCATCAGTCTGATATTACAGTCATAATCACTGTACCGTTACTCTGATATTACAGTCATAATCACTGTACAATCACTCTAATATTACAGCCACAATCACTGTACCGTGACTCTGATATTACAGTCACAATCACTGTACCGTAAGTCTGGTATTACAGTCATAATCACTGTAACATCAGTCTGATATTACAGTCATAATTATTCTACTATCAATCTGATACTACAGTCATAGTCACTGTACCATCAATCAGATATTACAGTCATAATCACAGTACCATCAGCTTGATAATGTTTGTCTTGGAATTAAAATTGTACATAAATATGAATTTTATTGTTCATGTTCATCATAACATTTTTTACTCTAATTATCTAGAACATACATTTCACTCAGGTGTGTCCAAGTTTTTGACTGTACTGCAGGTTTAGCACCAAATAGACATTTTACACAGAACATACATGAGCGCAGATACTCAACACTGGATATCCACACAAACGCATCTACTGAAAGCAATGAACAGTAGAGAATGGAGGGAGAATGTTGTCTTATGAGAGTCTCATAAGTGTCCAGTTAGTGAGCTTTGTGTTCATGTCTGAGTGGACATCCAGTCCACTGCAAACAGTGACATACTGACAAGTTAAATATAAGCATCATATCTAATATTTCTCCTCATGGCATTATGTCAAGTACTATAGGATTATTTCACTAATTTTTGTAAGGTTTTATTTAAATACAGTACTGTGTATCTGTGTAAGTGTAGTACAACATCTTAGAACACCCAACATTTAATTATACCCAGAAAATAAACTGTCTAAAGAGTGCATAGTTCTTTAAAGATGTGCAAGTGTGATAAAGCTGCCAAACGTTTGAACTATGCCTTTAAGGCTAATGTATATAAATAATTGTATATAAAAATCTGTTTAGATTGGATAGCCTGTATTGAAATGTACAGGCTGTCCAGGCTGAAACTCTGCTGTATGAAAGCAGAGGGGCTTAACTGCATTAGTTTGACTGGGGGATGTATGTTTATAAATGACATCACAAAAACAGTGAATTTAAAATAGGTTGTTTCTGCAGTTTAGTTTCTATATATGGACTGAGGAGTGAGATATATATTCCAAACTTTAGTGATGTTTATGTTCTACATTAGATATAACATTTTAAAAAGTATGCATAATGTGTGATAGGGCCCTTTAAAACAACTCAAGTATTGTTTAAATAATCCTATTCATATAGTACACATAAGGAGAAATATATATGTTGTTCGTATTTCAGATGCTTTCACTTGTCAGTATAGTCTGTTTGGCAGTGTGAAACAGCATGATTTCACATCTCAAAACCATATTGTTCCACATTGACATAGAGCACCAGTGTGAAGATGATAATGAGACAGAATCATATGTTTGTGTTAGTGTGTGTATCTCATACCTTCACATAGACCATGGCAACCCTTCAGTATGCTTGTGTTTTAGACCACTCACCACTTACATAATACATCTTAAAGTCAACTTGAGTGTTTTGATCTTGTAGCATCATGTTCTTGGTAATATTAAAAAGGATTAATTGTTCCCGATCATAAAAAAATCCTTCTTTTTCATAATCTTTCATCAAAGTTCAGTGACTTCTGCCATCTCTAAAAGTCCTTTACACGTTTAATCACAATAATATTATGGAATGTTTTCCTGCTCCAACCTTCAATCTGACCTATCACTGAGCAGAACAATGAGACATTTCACCATCATATAGACCAGCCAATCTAGTCCCATGATTCCTCTCCACCCAAATGTCATGTTTCAGTCAGAAAAACAGTACTTTAGAGAAGTAAAAGTGAAATGCTTTAGGTGTGTAGAAGTTTGGGCACCCCTGGTCACAGTTCTGGAAGCAAACATCATACCAACTCTAAAATAGCTGATGATGCAAAGAAGACAGCTTCTATAACAGGACAAGGTTACTAAACACATTGGACTACATTAAGAAACACAAGCTGAAGATTGTGCAAAGGTCTCCACTTTCCTCCAACCTAAACATTGTGGAAAATTTGTGGAAAGACCTCAGAAGAGCAGATCATGCCAGATGATCCAAGAATCTCACAAAACTATAAGTCCTTTACAAAGAAAATGGTCAAAAATCCCCCAAAAGAATCGAAAGACTCTTAGCTATTACAAAAAGCATGCTCACAAGCTGTGATATAAGAGGGTGTTACTAAGCACTGACTGACCATCCTTTGCCTCAGGCCCTTTTCTTTTTTGTTATTTTGAAACTGCAAGATGTAAGCTTGTTTGAAATATTAAAGACATGTTTCATCTTTAACTTCATGACTTTGGGAAATCAGGTCCTTTACTCAGACACTGCAACTATTCACAGAAACAGAAAGTTTGAGCAGGGGTGCCCACATGCACATTTTTGCATGCCACTGCATATAGTGAAGCTGTAACGTTTCTTTTTATTTTTTCAGTTCTCAAAAACTGAACTGCTGAAACTTAATCTTAGAAATAAATGCTCCTTTTTCATGAAAAGATTTTGCAGAGGACATTTAAGGTAAAGGGAAAACTTAAGAGCAAAGATGTTTTATGCAAGCAGCCACAGAACTGTACTAGGTTGACTGTTAGTCTAGACACTCTATCCCAGCAACTCAAGAAGAAAACAGACCAGGGCCCAGATTCACAAAAGCTTTTTAACAAACTAAAATGTTTTTTTTTGACTAAAGATAACAGTAAAACTCTCAGTCACATCTGCACATTTTCCCTCCAAACTACAACACCAGTCAAAATTATCATTCAATGTTTTTATTTGTTTTTCTTACATTGTAAATGAATACTGAAGTCATCCAGACTATGAAGGAACACATAAGGAATCATCTAGTAAACCTAAAAGTGTTAAACAAAGTAAAATATGTTTTAGATTTTAGATTCTTCAAAGTACACACACAACTGATGTCTCAAACACATTAAGAGGGCAAGAAATGCAAGTCATGAACTCTTGACAAGACATGGCTGTTAAGTGAAAGCCATTCCAGGTGACTATCTCATAAAGCTGACTGAGAAAATGCCAAGAAAGCTGTCAACTAAGCAAGAGGTGCCTACTGTGAAGAATGTAAAATATAAATTATATTCTGGTTTGTTTAACATTTGTTTATTAAATAATTCCATATGTATTGCTTCATAGTTTGGATGACTTCAGTATTAATCTACGATGCAGAACATTTTTAAATAATGAAAAACCACTGAATGTATAGGTTTGTCCAAGTTTTTGATGGGTACTGTATATACATTACTTAGGCTGACCCCCTGCCCACCCTCCACGGAATGATAAACCCTACTGGAGAGATTTTGTCTTCATTTTTGTAGCCTGATGTTGGCAGGGATGTGGCTGAAAGACATTGTCAAAGAGAACTCAAGGAAATATCTGCTAATGTGAATAAATGATCTATTGCTAATCATATTCTTATCAGTATGTTTATCAGTATAATGTGTTTTGTATTTGGGATCTTTTAGACCCTGTTGGTGTGACCCAACTACTTTTTTGAATTAATATTTTACTCTATACAAGAAGACATGCAGCAATGCGACAGCACTCTATTTTAGAATTGTTCATCCTAACTCAGTAATGAAACCTCTATCTCTTCTTTTGACCAAAAAAAAACGTTTTTTCTTTTAGAAAGCCTTCATGGATCCAGCTATAGGCCTGCCACCCATGTGAATTTTCCCTCAAAGCTGATCCAGACCTGTGTGATACCATCTTTAAGCAAAAAAAGGCAAAGTAAGAGTGACGCTGTATCAGATCTGCAATAAATAGCTTTCATTTTTGCATGGAGGCAATATCAACATTTCATTACACAGTGCGACGGGGCTGCAGAACCACAAATGGAAGAAACAATAAAGAGATCTTTTTTTTGTCTTTTTTAAAATCATAACACAAGAGCACATCCACTTCATACCAAAATATGCAAAAAACAAATATCGTATTCGCAGAAGGAAGCCAATCTCAACATTGTTCCTGAACAAATACCGAACAAACTTGCTGTGGCAGGAAACATATCTCACAAAGTACAACACCGTACCATATCTTAGAGACAAAATAAACAACTAGTAGCTGAACGTTCAAAGCAATAGTGGCAGCATTTGTTTGATAGGGTTTTTTTTTGTTTGTTTTAAATAGGTTTGTAATAAAATATCTCTTTTAATTAGTTCATCCTTGTTCTATCCTGTTCTTTCTAAAGTATGTTCTAGTTCTCTAATCTAGATCAAGGTATGGTGACTGTTCAAATATAAGTAAAGTCTCTGACAGAGCCGTATCGATCTAAAAACAGGTCATTAAAAATAGGCGCTTTCACCTCTTTAGCTCTATGTGATGCGGTGGGTCTATAAAAACACCACCCCAGCTGTATTGGATTACCCACAGAGAGGTTAGGAAACAAGTGTAAAAAATACTATTTTTTCCCTCGTCTTTTCTTCCTCTGTTTTACCCTACTGGAGTCCGATAGCATCTGATTTCTGAAGGCTGCAGACTTTTGGCTTGTTTAAGTAAACCGAGGGAGTTCAGAGATGGTTCAGTTCTCTCGTCCTGCTACATTGAAGAGTTGTATTAAGTCTTGTTGTGGTCATTACACATGCAAATAATTAGCGACATATTTTTTACTCCTGTGGAGGCTCCACATGCTACACAGGTCCACAAAGAACAAACGCCACATCGACAGGAGTGTTCACACCAACTGCGGCCCCAAATAAAGCTCTAAATTGACACCTACACAAAAAGAATCTACAGTACACAATGAGTGGCAGTCTGCGAGTCATTAGCGCAACAACAAACACTGCAAAAAAACTACATCTAGGCAAGTGAATACTCGTTTAATTGTTTTAAGTCGTTTTATTTAATGGAATGCCTCACCTAAAGCTAGCTCTCAATAGTCTCAGTTGTTTCTCAGTTGTTTCTGCAAAAATACATCACCAAGACTTCTCTCAATGAGTCTCCAGATGTTAATTATCACAGACTAATTAATGTGGTTTAGGACACAATATGACTTACTGAACTATAAAAATTTATCTTAAAAATGCTTTTGTCTAAGATGACAGACACAGCATTCAGCTACTCAGCTACACACAGGTACAGTTTTTGTTATTTTTTAAAGCTCACAGTAAGTGCCACTGTGTCCTAAACCACATCAGTTTCTAAGACTTTTGTTAAGATCGGGAAGTGGTTGAATTGGCTTGTTTTGATGATGTATTTTTTTTCTCACAAACAACTGGGATACTTGAGATTTAGTGTTTAGTGCCTACATTGGCGTCACCCTCACAACAATTCCATAATAACGAAGCAAAATTTGGGTTACAGTTGTGCTTTGGCATGAGGTAAGTGGGGAAATATCTTTGCCACTGGCACTTTTACATACTTTGAGAATTATAATGTTTAAAAGATGGAAATTGATCTGCTAATGGAAAGCACTTTATAAAATTGACTACATAAAATAAAAAATATATTTTATAATATTATATTAACAAATATAACTAGGGGTAGTAACTCCATAAGCTCAGCATGATAAATATACCTACATAAACATTTATAAAGACTTACTGCAATGGGTGTTATGTGTCAAAAAAACTGCTTTTTGACAGCAAAAATACAAGATGCTCTGAAATAAGCCTTTATAAATGTGTTTGTAGGTTTATGTCAGTTGTCATGAAAAGCTTATGTAGGTGTTATGTAGCCTTCTGAATACAGGCCTAAAGAGAAGTGTTACAACTACTATTATTTTATACATTTTGTAAAAGAAATATTAGATTATTAAACCATTTTATTTAATAAAATTATTTTTGTTCCATTAGCAGAACAGTTTGTTCTGCATTTGTTGTCAATGCAAAAGTATCTGCCAATGGAATTACTCTAAACAATAAAAAACATCTAGAAATTGGTGGAAAAATTATGTAATAATCTTACAACAATCTCAAAATGAGAAATATTAGACACATTGCCTAGATTTACAAAATCTTCATTTGCCCAGATATTTTTTTGCAGTGTATTCACTCTTTAACCCCTTAAACATTCTCACTCTCATACCTACAGGATGTATCATATTCATTACACAATCATGTTAGATGTTATTATGTTTGCTTAGTTTTCTCTAGTTATTGTATAATATATTGTGTATATATACTGTATATGTAACTTCCATTAAATTCGCCTTAATGTCCAACAACCATAAATCTAATATTGGCTGTAACCCTAACCTCAAAGGGGAAGCCCACTTTCTTTTCAAAATGTCTGCCTATTCAATGGTTAAGATGTAAACACAGTCATTCAGAGTAGTTTGATGTGAAATGATTTGTAAGGCAAATTAGTCTGCAAAGAAAATTTTTCATCATTATCAACACTACATATAAATCTCACAAAACACGTGTAGGTTCACTGTTAGTTTTAGATCGTGAATATAATGGTTGTATTTGTGTTGCAAACATTGTGATATCTGGTTCATATCTCCCCCTCTGTAAAGAAATCTGCGGGTTTGTCCAGAATGGAGCATTTCACATCAAAGTTCAACTGAATTGTACAGAAATTTTGAACTCTTAACCTAAACCTTAATTAGATTTTTTCACCAGACTGTTCAAATAATCCAGAACTAATTACATTAATAACTGAAAAATACAGAATCACATCAGAATATTATGACCATTAACCTAGCATCTGCTTCATTCAGTGGTGATTTCTGACACGTTCCTCATAGCTCCTGTGTTCAAAAGTTAACTGGTCCAATGTGGTTTGACAACTGCCAGATTCATCATTCCTCTCTGGGATCAATGGCCCGAGAAGTGTACGAATGTACGAATGTCCATTCTCACTACACCTTCACTGTGGCAGCTCGAGAACATTCCACAAAGTTGGCAGTTTCTGAGATGCTATCACCCTTCACCTGGTACCCTACTATCATGTCCTTTTGGACATCAGTCAAATTGCGTCCTTTGCCCATGAGGATAATTTTAAACTCTGCTACAACTGACTGGTGTGCTCACTTATTTTAATGCAATAAACTCTGTCACGTCCTGGGCCAAGGTCATTCCAAACCAACGGTGGTCATGATATTCTGATATGACTGTGTAAGTCTTGAGTTTAAGGGGTCAAAAGATTGAGACTGGCAGCTGAGTTCTATGCATTTCTTCCTTTCTTACACTGAAGGCCTCCAGTAGTGGTGCATTTCTGAGTTTAAAGCGATAGCTTAGAAAAAAATCTAACAACATCCATCCATCCATTATCCTACCCGCTTAATCCTTGTCAGGGTCGCAGTTAGTCCCTTACCCCTTCACTACAATTTTCTGCTAAAAAACCTAAATGTAGCCAGTCAGTCAAGACACGTTGGCTTCTTTAGTTTTGCACAATGAGCTATGTAGCTAATGAAGCTAATGATGCTAATATGGTTAACAAGCAAAGCAAGCTTATACCTCATCAGTTAGCACTAATAACATGATAAACAATGATATATTGTTTTGCCTCAAACTGTGTTGTTAAATAACTCAAATAGACTTGATTATGTGTGTCTGACACTGTATAATGACTTAGGCAAAAGGCTAATTACTTAGCTACATTAGCCTTTTAGCTCAAGTGTTAAACTAAAGGAGCAAACCTCAGGCACTAAACTGAGGGACTTCATTTGGGATAATGGTATAGACTTTGTGACCAAACTATTCCTTTAAAATGAACATGAGGCCTCGTTTTTCTTGCTTTGAGCCTGGGATACCACCCAGAAAGGTCTTGAAGAAACACTTTGGCACAGGGCTTCCTGAAACATGCAAAGCTCTCTGTTCTTCACCTTCTTCTGTCTGAACCCTGAACAGCCAAGAGACACAAACCATACTGTAGATCATATGCTATGTACACAGAGCTGCCTGCTTGCAAGGATGGAGTGGAGTCACGTATGCAGAGCAAGTGGTGGAAATGCCAATGAGCGTACTAACAGGCACAATCAATAAAATAAAAAAAAAACACATTAAATGCTCACTAAAATGCAAGATCAATGAAATCATGCCTTTTCATATCTCTAAAAGAATGTGACGAAGAAAAAGACAAAGACGTAAACAGAACAGATAAGCATGAGCATTGTGATGGTCAGAGATAAAGCACACACTGACAGATGAAGGCACTATCGCAAGCAAAGTCCAATCACTACCGGTGGCCACCTCTTGGGCTAGACGTTGGAGCAGAATGAGAGAATGAATTAGATGATGTTCTAGTCTACAGTTCGAGGTTCGAGTTTTTGAAACCTCATAGAAAAACAGTCAGCAGCAAAAATCAGCATCTCTGCATGGAGGTGGCTTGTGTTTCACCTTTGTGTTTTATGGCTATAACATTTGGTCATTAAAAATAAAATTTGTATACTTAATATAGCAGCAAACAATTTAATTTACTAATTTTCCCTTCCATACACAAATGTAGTCAATCAGCCAAGACATGTTTTGTGTCAATTGAAGCGGTTTGTTTTAAGACTCTGTCAGTAATAACTGTTATTTTTTAATCTAGTATGAATCAGCAGCGAGTGCAATTTTACACTGAGTAATAATTGTGGAGTGATTCATAAACCAATTTGAACTGGCAGTGCATGCAGTTTGTACAGTATGCTATTAATAACTGCAGTAATTTTTATCCAGTATGAATCTGCACAATGTTTATTTTTACAGTGTGACTGTATTAACTGGGGAGTGATTTTTAATACAGTATGAATGTGCAGTGATTGTAGTTTTTACAGTCTGGCAGTAAAACATGTGAAGAGATTTCTAATCCAGCATGAATCTGCAGTGCATGTAGTTTTACAGTCTGAAAGTAATAACTTTGGAGTGATTTTTAATCCAGTATGAAACCACAGAGTGCTTTTTAACAGTGTGACCGTAATAAATGTGAATATATTCTTAATCTAGTGCTTAAGTGCTTTTTCAATTTCATGCCTAAATCATCTGTAAACATTGAAAAAGAACAAAGAAAATTCAGGTTTTAAGGTGTAGTAATGCTTATTATTAAATGTAAGGTTTCATTACTTGATAGTTACATTAGCCTCATAGCCGCAGTGTAAAAGCAAACCACACAGCAAACATGTCTTGGCTGATCGACTGCATTAGGAGGGAAATTACGTGTATTTGATTTTCCGCAGAACTGTCACTTTAAGATGGAAATGGTAAGTCAAGGGAAAAATTGCAGATGAAAATGACAGTAATAGTAAATTATACAGCAATTCTTTGTGCAGTGGCACATTCTGTCCTGCTAACAGGAAGTGCTCTGACCTCCACCGCCTGACAGCTTCCTGCAGGCCATGTGTGGCTCGTTTCAGGAAAAGCTGTAGGGCTGTGATAGTTAACAGGGAAGTGTACCTTCAAACGTTAATGCTGAAGTCTTCAGCATGTGACAAATGATATTTTAATTACTGTAATAATGAAAAATGTTTTTGTTTAAGTGGTCAGTGAATGTGGCTCGTTCAAAAGACGGTTTGATGGATTAAGACCTAGGTCTTAAAAGGAAAAGCAAATGTGAAAAGAAAAGGATGGCTCTGTCTTTGGAATAAAATGTGATCAGAATCAACATCACCTAAAAATGTGCAAAGAATAAGTAGATACAGTAAAAGAAGGATTAGTTTCTCAATCCCAGAGTGGTCAAATACCCCAGTCAGTGAAGAAAAAAATGAAAACACAAGTGAAAAAGGATTTTGCTGTAAAGAGGTAACCATCTAGCCCAAGGGTTTCTGCAGGTTCTGTGGACACAACAAGTACATTCAGGATTACATTCTCATTCTCATTCCAGGGGGTCATCCAAATCATCATCCACCACCAACGCTTCGAAGCCGGGCTCAGGTTTCACGCCTTTGCTTTTGGCTCTTCTGTGGGATGAGGAGGTTCTGTGGTTCTCCAGACTGTCCAGGCCGTCTGCTGGGGCCTCCATTGGATCCCCATTCTTCTGCGGTGCCTGATGCTTGGCCTTCTTACCCTGAGGTCTCCACTCTCCACCCGAGGGATAAAGATCATCGTCCACAGCGAAGTTGTCATCCACTCCCATGTCGTAACGTTGGTATGTGCTAGCATGGACTTCTTCCTCCAGTGCTGTAATCTCCAAAGTGCTGTTCCACATGCCATAGCCAAAGTAAATTAACACACCTGCACACAAAAGCCACAAAAATATGTATATATGTGTGTATTTGTGTGTGTGTGTGTGTGTGTGTGTGATGATTACTTGTTTTTAGTACAGTGGTAACCCTACTTATGAGTTTAATCCGTGCAGGAGCCAAGCTCATTAGCTGGATGCATTTTCCCCATAAGAATACATGTAAAACTGATTAATCCGTGTCAGCCGGCCAATATACAGTATACTTTAATATGCTAAATAATGTGTTTATATTGGTTTTTTAAAAAATAAACGAGACTACAACGACGCTCGTGTAGGCTGGCCGCTAAGTAGAGGGAGACCAACGTTGCTCATGTAGGCTGGCAGCTAAGGAGGACAGGAGGACGGGCGTACATGTATGGCATGGTTACACTTATCATATGAAAAGTAAAAGTAAAATCTATCTAACTTTCTTGTTCACTACCTTTTGCTACCTTAGCGTCGCTTTCACTAGCACTTTCATTTTCACTGGACAGCAATCAAAGGTAATGACTGACCTCTTCTTCTACGGTAGAATCTAGGGGATGCTACGACCGCTGCACCCCTAGTGGTTGGCATACTTGAACAAATTTACGCTACTCATTACTTGGAATTTTATTCGTTACCTGGAACAAAAATATTCCGAGATCTCGACTCCTTACCTGGAATACTCGTTAGTAGGGATGCTCGTAATTAGGGTTACCACTGTAGTTATTTTATTCTAGTATTAAAACTGAAATGTGTGTCTTTTACAGTCTTACTGTAATCAAGGTGGAATTACTTAATGGTTTTGATCCCGTAAGAATTTCTACAGTCTGACTGTGCTAGCTGTGGAATGATTTTAACCCAGTATGAATCTGTAGTATATGCAGCTATCATAGTTTTCAGTAATAACTATGCAGTGATATTAATCCAGTATGAATCCGCAGTGAATGTAATTTTTGCAGTCTGACAGTAATTACTGTGGAATGAGTGGACTTCTGTAAATGTGTGACCCTAAAGCTTTCTCAGTAATATAAGGCCCATATTTCAAGATCTAGGTCATGTGTGCTAGAGTAGTGTGAAAACACATAGACCTGGGGTCCCGAGTACTGACCTTTATAAACCTCTGGTTTAGAGTACTGACTCTACGTGACTCTACTGACTCTACTTATGTGTTTCCAGGACTACAATTGGAATCACTGCACTAAAATGAAGGTAAACAAAATTAAATTAAATGTTGCTCACCCACGAGACACCACACAGCAAAACGAATCCAGGTGATGCTGGACAGCTTGAGCATGAGGTATACATTGACCAGCATGGCAGAGGCTGGGACAAATGGCACACAGGGGGCCATGTAGGGTAGACGCTTGGGGTTCTCCGGCTGCTGGATGATAATGAAGATTAGCAAAGAAATGATGAGCACTAGCAATACTAGCAGTAGTACGGCCCACCAGCGCCCCTCCGCAATGCAGCCAGCACCAAATATGATGAGCGAACAGAAGCCAAAGATTAGGATGAAGAGTAAAAGAACGCATCGGGTGACTGTTCGGCCAGTAGATGATGTGGGTCGGTCCATTTTGCTTGGCAAGCCTAAGCGGATTCTCATGGTATAGTAGCGAGGCCCCATTAGCTTCTTTAGCTTCTGAAGATAGGCACTTTCTGTCTCATCTGACTCGATGCCTGAGGACATATCCACTGTACCATAATTTGGATGACTAGCTGTGTAATTGGATTTGTCTGACTTGCCAATTAGCATCTCGTTATCACCCAGCGATGGTAGGTTTTTGGCCCCACAAGTGTTGGTTGGAGGACCTCCATAATCTTCACCTTCACTGATTGGAGAACATGCATCCTTTTCACATTCCGCGAGCACACCCTCGCCCTTCCTCTTGGCGTTCTCTTCAGACAGAAAGTTGACAAAGCCATGAATGTCACTCTCCGGTTGGTAGCGAAGCAGAAGCACACACACAGAAACCAAAGTATAGGCCAGCAGTGTTCCAATGGACATCATCTCAATTAGGTCACGCAAACTGACCAGCAGAGCCAGCAGTGCAGCCAGGAAACCGGATACGACACAAGCCACAACTGGAGTCTCTGTGTAAGTGCTAACGTGGGCCAGGAACCTGCAAAAACAAAACACAATACTTGGATATGTTGAAGGTAAAAGAGACAGAGGACAAACAGCTGCAAGATGGGTAGATACAAACAGAGGGAATTGAGAGCAAGACTATAAAAAGACTGAAGGTTCAAAGAGATGACAGGATATTCTGAAATCAGGAGTCAGAATTAACTTAAGGGAAATTAATAATAACTAGATTAGTGCATTTCCTGAAGAAAGTGATTTTGAAACTTATGCAATCCCCAGGTGGTTGAGTCACTCAAAAAAGCCTAAATTAAGCGTCACCTTCAAACAAACCAGACATATCCACACAACAAAGATGTCCAATCCAAAGAAGATAAAACCTTGCATGAAAATGATTTTCATTTACAGGTGAACCATTTTACCTGAAGAGTAGACCATCTCCGGCCATGGCATAGATGACCCTAGGCATGGGGAAAAGTGACCCGAGAAGACTGACAGTCAGTCCAGCGATAGAACCAATAGCTACGATGTATTTTGCTGCCTGGAACCCGTGTAGAGAGAACATCTCCATCAGAGGAGCATCAGCATCTATCTCAGTATACGGCACCATCAGAGTCAGAATTACACTAACCTA
>BRDA01010544.1:20053-30440 GCA_036984385.1 Crenuchus spilurus
GTGTTTGTAATAAAGTGGTCAGTGAGTAGAAGTTCACATCTCCTAATGAAATAGAAGATAATTGCAGATCTTCATTCCTGCTAAAATGTTTTATATAAAATTTAAGTACATTCTCAGTTGAGTCATTATTCATTATAGTGTGACATTGTGGCTGGACTGTACTGAACTAGGAAAACACGATTATGCTGGTTACCACTTGTTTATGTTATATAGCCATATGACTAATTATTAAAATATAAAACCTGTTGTGGTACCTTTTATTTTTTTTCACTTCTAGAGGTTTAGAAAGAAGATACAACTGATTTTCCTCTAACAGCAGGTGCTGTACAGTAATTAATGGTATTAAACTGCTGCCTTTTGGTCTTTTGTAGAAGATAGGGTCAGTGAACTGTATGTGTCTGAGCTCTTCCTGTTTCCTGCTCATGATTCTCTTTTAAATCAATACTGCGTGTCTGGCTGTGCTGGGCGACATCATCAATCACTGCACTCACACAGCATCTCTGAAATCTTAATCAGCTTCACCAGCTTTACCACTCTGCCAACCTGGCAGGTTGGAGACGGTTACCATGGAAACTTGGGTGATGCAAAAACTGGGCAGAGTGCAGAAAGTCCAGCAGACAGGTGGCATCATACTTTATAACAAATACTAAGATACTTATATTGCATTATATTGTTTATATAAACATTATTCTGTTTTGCATCTACCTTTTATGTCCACACACTGAACCAATAATGTCCTTTTGTGTGCAGCGCAGGTGTTACTCACAGAGACGTATGCAGTCAGACAGGTGACCAGTGAAGCGGTGATGGCATACGGGATGGACGTGTTTGGGCTTTTGGCTTCCTCTCCTGTGGTGGCAATGATGTCAAACCCAATAAAAGCATAAAAGCAGGTGGCAGCACCCTGCATCACCTGCACACAGCACATAATACAATTACAATTCTGCAGCTTCACTTAACGCGTACTTTATTATTCCCTTCTTCACCTGAAAAACTATTCATCATTAAGCACTATACATTTTCAGCTATAGATTGTATGAGCTACAGTTGAAAGAAACAAGAAAAGGAGAAGGAGAATAAGAAGGAGAATGAGGACGACAATATGTAGTAAAAGGAGGAGAAATTGAGTTAAAGGAAGGGAAGTTGAAGGAGGTTCAGTGGGGGAAGGAGAAGGAAGATGAGCAGGTGGAGCAGGAGAACAATGCAACAGAGGAGAAGGATACAAAGTACAAGGAGGAGAAGAAAGAGAAAGGGCAGCAGAAGAACAATAAAGAGGAGAAGGAGATGGAATAAGAGAATGAGAAGAAGGAGAAAGAGAAGATAAGAAATAGAAGAAGGGGGAAAAGAAAAAGGTGAATGTGCAGGAGGAGAAAAATACAAAGGAGACAAAGGAGGAGAGAAGGAAAAGGTGGCGAAAAAGGAGAATATGGAGAAGAAGGAGGAGGAGGAGAAGAACAACATTTTACCAAAATCAAAATTTAAGGTAAGAGGTTTGGATGAACTGGAGTAAGACTGGTATTAATGGTTTGTTTACCCCTGACCAGCCGTAAGGTAGGAATCGTCCCTCATCCCAGTTGGCTCCACTGACAAAGAAAAGTCCCGCGATCATCATGAAGACCCACACCATCAGATTAATGATGTTCAAGATATTGTTGAAGCCCACAGAGTTCTTCACTCCTAAAGCCACTATAACAGTGACCAGGATAGCAATGACCAAGGCCAGAACATCTGGGTATGACTGCTCACCTTTACCTGAGCAGAGAGGACAGGTGGGACAAGAGGAGAATAAACAAGAGATACTATTTTCATATTCTTAACATACCTCATAGCTCTAATTGTGTTTCTTTTTTATTTTTATTTATAAAACATGTTTTCCAGCAGACATGAAATCTTTAGGGAGCTCTTAATACATACTGTATATGCAAATACCATTTTCACAAAAGTTGGGACACTTTCTAAAATTAAAAAAAAAAAATAACTGCAATCTCTAATTTGTTAATTTACTTAATATTTTATTTAACAGACAAATGAACAAAGAAAAGATTTTCAATGTTTTCAATGACATATTTTTATTTGTTAAATATAAACAATGTAGAATTAAACACACTTAAAAAAGCTGGGACATGTCTACCACTGTGTTACAACATCTTTTATTTTAATTACACTTTTTAATTATTTGGGAATTGAAGATACTAATTGTTGTAGTTTTGCAATTGGAATTTTTACAGATTCTTGCTGTATAAAAGACTTGAGCTGCTAAACAGTCCATGGTCATCGTTGTCAGAGTCTCCTCTTCATGATATACCAGACATGTTCAATAGGAGACAGATCTGGACTGCAGTCAGTACACTAACACTATGTCTATTAAGCCTCACTGCTGTAACTTCTGCAGAATGAGGTCTGGCATTGTCCTGCTGAGGTCCTTGGAAAAGACATCATCCTGAGAGCAGCATTTGTCCAAAATACCAATATAAGCATCAGCATCAGTGGTACCTTCACATATATACAGATCACCCAAGCCATGGGCATTGATGCACCCTCATGCTGTCACAGATGCTGTTTTTTGCACTTTTCATTGGTAACAGTCTTGATGGCCTTTTTGTTCTTTGGCACATATAATCTGATGTCAGATTTTTTCCAAAAACAAGCAGATATTCATTTTCCCACAGAACATGTGACTTCACATGCATCAGAGGAGGCCTGTGTTAGTCTGCACCCACCTAGAGGCAGGGAAATTATAAGTGATAGGGAGAGTCAACAAATGGGTGGGTCAATTGGCTAACATTGAGGAGAAAATCGGGTAAATAAATAAATAAATAAATAAATAATAATAAATAAAATAAAATTTTGTAAAAACTGACATAAGCTGTATACATACGCTTTATAACTATACAAGAAGTGTTATTCAATAGTCGTGTGTTATGAAGTTTCCATTTTGCTGTGGTATTCAGATAAAGCAAATGAGGTAAAGTAATATAAATAATAGCTTTATGCTGCCAAGAGTTAAAGCTGTTTCTTAAACTAAACAATCTTCTCTCCCCATTCATCTAACCCTAACCCTAACCCTAACCCCATCTGTGTCACTCTTCTGTCTGCTCGTCACCACTCTGACAGAACGTGCTTCAGGCTCAGAGTTCAACGTCAGAGAGGGAAAAAACCTCACACGACCTTCCACATCTGCCACCAAACACAACACATGACTCTAAAAATACCCAGCATGCCCATGTCTGTGCTCCGGGTGGAAATGAATATGAAACAAAAGGAGAGTTGCAGTGTAAGAGGCAATAGAGAGTTTTCCATCCACCAAGTTTTTGCACAAAAAACATCTGAATGAAAAAAGGCTCAAATTAAAAAAAAAAAACAAACATCAAAATTTCGCAAAATGAATCTTATGCTAGGATGAGGTTGAAAAGTTAGAATATAGCTAAAGCTGAAATGTGAAGGCTGATGGAAAAGGGTTTTGTGAGTAAATGATTATGTATTAAGCTGTACGTCTGGTAACAGTTTATTTAGTTTCATTCTTATTGCTTGACACATACAGTGTATACACAGTGGTGAACTGTTGTTATGCTTACGTCAAACATTTTGCCCAACATCCTATACTCAACATATAGATGCATAGTTAAAACTCTCTATTTTGATTGTTTTGATGCGGTGCCTTCAAATCAAAATCAAATCAAATCAACTTTGTCACATCCCTTTTCACTGATGTGAAGGCAACTGAAATCTTGGGTGCATAGTCTCTGCCATAATTAATATAACAAAAAAAGTTTTTAGGAAAAAAAAAAAAAAAAAAAAACCTAAATAAAAATTGCAATGAGCAGCTAATATACATTAGGGTTGACAGTTGCCACCCATCCCATAAAATACGGAATCATTCCGTATTTGTAAAATAAAAGTTGCGTTCCGTATTGAACCGATACGGGATGCGTGTTGTTCCGTATTTTTATCAAAAGGAGTGAAATAAGGTTGAACTTAGACAAAACGATATGTGTGAATGAAAAGGAAGCTCTGCTGCTTTCTCACTCTCCCTCTCTGTCGTGTTGCAGTAGTGGGTGTGTGTGTGTGTGTGTGTGTGTGTGTGTGTGTGTGTGTGTGTGTGTGTGTGTGTGTGTGTGTGTGTTATGGGTCGTTGGCGAACGAAACGGCTCTCAAAGTCGACTCGTTGAAGTGAACGATCAGAGCCGACTCGTGTCTGGGAGCCAGTTTCCCCCATTTTTTCTGTTGAAGTCGCAGGGGATTGGTCAGTTACACCATGTAAGGGGGGGAGGGGTCGCTATATTAGTATTAACTATAATTTTTACAGAGAGAGAAGCTACAAAAAGACGAGTAATGACGTAAGTTTAAATAAATAAATGCACATATAAATGACTAAATATAAATGACTAAATATTCATATAAATGAATAAATAATTACACACAAGTAATTGTATACACAAAAAATAAATTAATAAATACATTTTGTTATGAAAAAAGGACATATGTAAATTTATAAGAGGGATCTATTTCTACATTTCCATGCATAAAAATTATTTGGTTCAATTTTGAAATCCAAAACAGACAACAAAAACTCACTGAAATATGGTCATCAGTATGGAAAGTGTTGGAGGATATGTGATTTTTGTACTACTGCCTGTATTGTAAACATAATTTACTTATTTTACTTTATTATGCGCTATTCCTGTATTAATTACTGATCATTTTGCGATATTGTGAAATATGTGACCATGTTGCGGCGAGATACATACAGTATATAATTATTTTCTTTTTTTTGTTCTGTTCTTTCTGTAAAATGCAAAACTCAATACATATATAATTTAGAAAAAATAATTATTTCAGTTGTTTTTACATTTCTATATTTATTTTATTTCATTCAGCTGTAAGAGGTATTTTAAGTAAACCCAGCCATAAAAGCCCATCAATAGTGCGAGTCATGACCAATGAAAGCGTTGTCTGCATTGCTAAGATACAAATGGAAATGGTACGCGAATTTTAAAAATAGCATCTACCAAAGGCAATTTTATTCTGATTTACAATGTTTCTCTGACATTGCAAGACCTTTTATTATATAGGTGAAACATTCAAGCCACACCCAACCTGCAATGGAATCACCCCCACCCCCGCCCCCACATACACTCCAACCCCAAACACACCCCCTGACCCCCTTCCAGGACAGGGGTGTCCCTTATTTCAAAATCTGAAAGGTGGCAACCATAATATACATAAACAGTGCATTTTTACACATTACTAGCCCCCAAAATAAAATGAATGCAAGGTACATCATCTAATGTTTTATTTGCAAAACTGTAGTGGATGGAAACCTGGTCAGTAAAGAGTGAAGGAACAGTTTTTATAACACCTGCAGCAAAGATGTTTGTGAAGCCACTTCCTGTTTGAACAGCATTAGCATTAACTGAGTTTAGAATGACATCCCTGCATTCTAAAGTCTTCTTAGCTCAAGTATGATCATTTACATTCATATATAACAGCCAGAGGATGCTTGCCCCCATATGCTTTTTTAAGGCTGAAGTTATTAGAGTAATGTAGCTAAAAATTATAGAAGCTTATTAGCATGCTAATTTTTATAGCTGTGCTAATGTACTTCTGTCTGTGTGACTACACTGTTGGCAAACAACAACACAGATTGAGGCAAAATGTGATTATTTCTGTATGCAGTAAGCACCATGCTTGGTGAGATATAAGCTTTCACTATTTGTAAGTAGGTCATTTGTGTGCTCCTAGGGTTTTATGTTTCAAGAGTTTTATTTTCCAAGTTCAATATTCTTTTAACACGCATTAACCCTCCTATTGCACTTGAGCTGGGAAAGATCTTGTTCAGGATCTCATGATGTGCTATACAGAGCTACATAAGACTGGGGACCATAGTACCCTAGAAGACCAGATATATTTCTACCATGTAAGAACTTTATAGAGTATAGAGACTGTATGGCATACTGTTCCAGAGTGTCTTCCTCTCCATTGCAGTTAATGTAGAAGCTGTTATTTCAGCCCATAATACTGATTTCAGATGCTGATTATTGTGTATTCTGTAATATTGACCAAGCTGTATTTCCAGTTATTTATGACTTGTATCATAAAAACATCTGATAGATAAATCACACTTCAACCTACCGAGTCCGTTTAAGGTTCCTACGTGGCTGATCATGAAGCCACTGATGCTGTGATTGGCCAGAGAGTCGAACATGCTGCTGAGAGCACTGGCCCCTGCCGCTGTGCCAATCAGATACTCCAGAATCAGATTCCAGCCGATAAAAAATGCCACAAACTCGCCTACCGTCACATAGCTGTATGTGTAGGCGGAGCCTGTTGTCTTTGGAACGCGAACACCAAACTCAGCATAACACACACCTGTGCAGAAACATACACAAATTAACCAGGAAGATATAGTCTTATGCACCCCACTCATGTTTTATTGAAAATACTACACACTCAATGTAGAACAAATTTAAATATATAACTGTTTGGAAATGTTAGTGTAGCATTTGTATTCATTTACTGAAATGCTTGAAAAGACAAAACTTTTATATACAGATAAAAATATACAGATGGACTATATGGACAAAAGTACTGGATTTATTGTTTCTCATAAAATCATTCCTATCTAAAAGAGACTAGATAAGGTGTGTGTGTGTGTGTGTGTGTGTGTGTGTGTGTGTGTGTGTGTGTGTGTGTGTGTGTGTGTGTGTGTGTGTGTGTTTGCATATCTCACAATGAGTGCAACTTAAAGAATGCCTTCATTACAAAGGCGTCCACAAATATTTGGACATATAGTGTATGTATGAAAAAGGGCTTGTGACACTGATGCTTTTTCATATGCATATAATAAATGTAAAACATTTGATTGGATGACCTGGTTTTGATTGAAAGGCTGTCAGGTTTATATGGACTGTAATTGACGTTACCTTACTGATGTTGCATCACTACTATCACTATATCAGTACACCTGAACACAACAACAGCCTTTTGGAATGGCATGATAGCTTCCTATTAATAACTTATAAGTAGATGACCAGAAAGGGCGGCACGGTGGCTTAGTGGTTAATATGTTAGCCTCTCAGCGCTGGGGTCTTGGGTTCGAGTCCCCATCTGAGCGGAGTTTCCATGTTCTCCCCGTGTCTGCGTGGGTTTCCTCCGGGGTCTCTGGTTTCCTCCCACAGTCCAAAAACATGGAGATCAGGTGAATTGGGTACTCTAAAAATTGTCTGGCGCCGCGCCTGTCCTGGGCTTATTTGTATAGTGTACTGCCCTGCCCTGCGCCCCGTGAGGGGGTAGGGGACTAACTGCAACCCTGATAAGGATTAAGTGGGTGTGATAATGGATGGATGGATAGATGACCAGAGGATGATGGGTCCCCCCATGGTTTCTTGGGGGTTTCTTCCTCCTGCTCTGAGGGAGTTTTTCCTGTCGCAGTTGGCTTACTCAGTGGGTGGTTTTGTGTTTTTATGTTATTACTGGAACTCTGTAAAGCAGCTTTGTGACAACATCAATTGTAAAAAGTGCTATACAGATAAATTTGACTTGACTTAACTTGTAGGTGACAAGTGAATACAGACAAATTTGTATTAAATATGTAAATATGATTGTTGAGTGAATCCTTTCTTTTCAATGGCACATTCTTACTAAATGAAAAGTGATCTCATTCTCTCAATGTTTGTTTCCATGGCTGGATGGATAAATGGTCTGCTGGAAAGAAACAAAAGTCTTTCCAGTGTCCTTTTCAATTATAGTATAACAGATGATGAAGTGAATTTTCCCTTCTATGTCAGCCCCTGCCTGCTGTGCACAGTGGGCCATCGGTGTGAATAACAGCCACTTTTCAACACGCTGCTCAGATTAGGAGTGATTCAGTAACACTCTATGATGTCTATGGTCAGTGGATATTTTATATAGACTGGTAATAAATTACATATGTTATATATTAACATGTTTTGTTATTTCGGTAAGAAACTACT
Organism: Crenuchus spilurus; assembly: GCA_036984385.1. NCBI lineage: Eukaryota > Metazoa > Chordata > Actinopteri > Characiformes > Crenuchidae > Crenuchus > Crenuchus spilurus. Next base: position 28,027 of record BRDA01010544.1, read on the forward strand.
GTGAACTACACAAACTGTAGATTCATACTGGATTATAATCAATCTACAATTATTATTCACACTGAAGAACACACATACATCAAATACACACTCAACAGATCTATACTGGAATAAATTCACTCCGCAATAATTAGTCAAACCTCTTGCTACTTTAGATTCATACTGAAATAAATGAACACTCCTGTTATTAATCAGACTGTAAAAACTACATACACTATAGATTTATACTGGATTAAAATCAGTCCACAATGATTACTGTCAGATTGTAAAACATGCACTAAATTCATACTGGATTACAATCACCCAATCAACCCACAGACAGATTGTATTTCATTTTATATATTCATAATGAATTAAGCTGATCTCACAAGTATCACCATTGTACCAACACAACTCTACAGGGTTTTACATAGCAGAACAAATTCCCTGCATGTGAAAACACAGATCCATTAATTCTGATTAAACAGGTCTAGAACTCTGATCTGTTTGTTGAATATGTAGCTGGAACTATGAAGTCCAAGGTTAGTAACAGAACCCCTGGCACATTAATTTAATCACATTATCTACTACTGATACAAAAATCTTAGCAGAAAGAGTTTAAACAAATATACTCTGGCGGTACTGGTTGAGGGTCAGCTGATAAATGGAGGGTTAATTATGTCACTGTCCACTATACAATGACTCTATCTGGAGATACAGCCCTAATGCTGTTTGAAGGGCTGTCAGTGGACAGAGCTATGTAACTTGGCATCCTCTTCTGTTTAATGTCACACTGATCAGTGCTACAGGAAGTGGGTGCGGTAACGACAGGATGAGTGTGTGAGGGTGTGTTTGCGAATATCAGAGAGTGGAGAGTGTGTGCTACATTTTAGGTTGAAGGAGTGTTCAAACAGAGTTTAGGGTTGTGCTTTACTAAATGAAGTATACAATCTGTAAAGTAAATAATAATAAACAAAGTATATAACTCAGTGTAATAAGCAAAGCATAAAATGAAATATCTGCTGTCACCTGACAGTATGGAGGCCACGGCGGCAATGATGAAAGACACAATGACTCCTGGGCCGGCCATTTCCTTAGCAACAAGCCCAGAGACCACGTACATGCCAGTGCCAACACAGCTGCCCACACCCAGAGAAACTAGATCCACTGTGGTGAGCACCCGTGCCAGTCTGGTCCCGTGTGGCCCTGTGCCTGCTGTGCCCGCTGAACTGTCCAGCATGGACTCCACTGGTTTAGTACGGAGGATCCGGGAGTTAAACGCAGACCACTGGACCCGGCGGGGGTCCAACTTAGCCAGGATCCGGCTCATGATGGACGGATGGAGGGACAGATGGACACAACTGAGGGAGACGAAAGGCTGGAAGGCTACAGCAAGGAGATAGAGAGCTGGATCAGAGTGAAAGCCTCAGTAAAGCAGCATGATGATACTGATCCATAAGGGGAGAGTAGATCTAAAGAGAGAGAGAGAGAGAGAGAGAGAGAGAGAGAGAGAGAGAGAGAGAGAGAGAGATTAATTATTTCATTCAGTTTGTGATAATATCCAAGCTACAGGAAAACAGACACATTTACAGAATGGTGGATGGATGGACGGACAGACGGATACAGTAGATAGACAAGCAGGTGGGCAAATAGACAAGCATATAGACAGTTTCCATAATTTGTAGTTGCTTTTAATTAATTAAGTCACATAAAGAGAATTCATTTTCTGACCCTTTTTGTGAGTGGACGTTTGGCATCTGTGGGCGAGTTGCAGGCCAGGGCTTGAGATATCACACACATACTGATGAGTCTGGGCATATTTCCAACACACACAGTAACAGTAAGTGCACAGCGTCTTTGTCCTAAACTAAACACAGTGGTTTTCTACTTTACTGACCTCCATCCATCACTCTTTTAAAGGAATTCAAGTTTTTTAGTGTTTTACAAGTATATTTGGGTATGTGGAGTGCCTACCAACCCACAAACTGTAAAAAATTACAACCCAGTCAATTTTTGAGTGTTGTCTGAGTAAACAGGACATTTACTGCCTGGTTCAGGATTGATCTCCTTTTATTACTCATATTACTCAATAAGGATACTTAGCCATGCGCCCACTGGTGTAACTCCACTTCTGAGTTTAAACTGTCATTAGCCATTTTATATTTTCACATAGAATCACATAAATAGAGCAGAGCATCAGAATGCAGGAAAATGAATTAGGATTATTTTAGATGGCAGCATCCACTTAATTGGCATAAAAAATAACTTTTATTTCACTTTTGAAATGAGCTTTTATTTTGAAACCTCAGTGTTGGTGAGTGTGTGTTATCATTTTTTTGTGCTGCAGTAATCTTTGTTTTGGCCATGTTGTTTTATTTTTGTGCTATTTTTGGCCATGTACAGCAAGGTCATTTTCACAGATCTCAAAACACATG
>BRDA01010544.1:30540-51959 GCA_036984385.1 Crenuchus spilurus
TAGTAGTAATACTGATGTATGTAATACAGTAATATAATAGCACAGATGTACATAGTGTGTAGTCACAGATGCCAAGTGACAGGGTTTGCTGCATATATAAATAAGTGAGCACACCAGTCAGTTGTAGTAGAGTGTATAAGTGTATATATATATATACCATCTACTGCTTTCTACTGTTCATTATTATTGTAAATTCTACATGTACAGTGTCCTTGGTTGTCTGGAAAGGTTATTATTATTATTGTTGTTGTTGTTTGTAAAACACTGCCTATAATCAGCACTGTAGTCCACAGGCATCAGGCCAGACATCTAATGTATACACCGCAGAAGGACACCGTGATGACAAGTGTAACTGGATAGAAAAACAGCAAACACACTGTACTTTACTGTTGATTGTTATCTTTCCTGGCAGACATCAGACTGCTTCATCTGGATGCATCACCACTGTCCTCAGCATATATAAATAGTAAATAATAATACATAATAATAATATGGTACACTTGTATAGTGCCTTTCACAGACCCATGGACACTTTACAATCAGTGGAAAATGTAAGAATATAAGGCTATAGGAAAAATATATACAATTAGAAACATGTAGAGCTGAAAATGATGATCAGTTCTATCTGTCCCCACACATGCACTTACATAAGCAGGTAATACAGTATGTGTAGTACAAATCCCAGCTTTCACAAAAGAGCAAAAGACCTGACAGACAGGCATCATCATCCAAAACAACGGAAAATAAAAGCAATGCAGAAAAAGCAGTTTATTACTTTAAAATTTAAAGTTAATATGAGCTACTGCTGATAAATTCATTGGAAATGTCACTTTGAACTAATTCAATACAAACCAATCCTGATGTTTCTTCTCTGAAACACCTGCCTGTTTCATTCTCAGTATAACAATACAACAATGTGCTGTATGTAAGCTTCTACCTGCTTTTATCCTAACCAGAACAGCATGATACCTGCAAACACTCTAAACTAGAGCAGCTGCAGCTCACAAACACAGAAATGCATTGTGGGTGACCTGTATAGAGGTCTACATCCTGAATAGTGTTATAATATCTGAAATTTCTTTTATGCAGCTAGTTCTAACAGCCAGAGCCTTTACGGATGTCTTTTTAAACCTTTTCTAATTGAAAAACCTTTCTGCAGATAAACATTAAAGCCTTTTAACATCCTCTCAGAAAGCAGTGAGTATCTCACTGACTCTTCCTTTATGAATGGGACAAGACCCAAGCCTGAGGGTGGAGTGTGAAAAAGGACAATCAACAGTCTGAGAATTCCACTCAGTCACAACTAAACCAGTCCTTGTTGTATTTCTTGGTGTACAACTTCAGCAGCCTTTAATATGTATAAAGCTGTTGTCTCCGGTAAATAACAGTTTTCACAGCTTCACATGCTGTGCACAGCAAATGTTTCTTCCACTTATCACCATTTTCCCTGTATGTGCTGTGTGTGTCATTTCCAGCTACTGTCATGTGCTAAAGATGTTCTTTGGTTTTATGCATTGGGACATAATAAAAGAGTTTGGTCCTTATAAGGTCTCAAAATTAGGTAAATACAACCTCAAGGTGAACAACACATGACAAATTAGTGTTATTTATTTTATAAAAACTAGGCCAAAATGCAGAAGCAGTGTGTGAAAAATTAAGTACACCGTCAGTGCCTCTGCAAGAATTTAGAGGGTAAGTAGGTGCTTCTAATCAAATGTTCTTAATTAATTGATCATCAGCAAGTGTCAGGCATACCCCTCCTGTCTGTGTTCTTTGTCTGCCATCTTGTGGTCATGTCTGGTATTGCATCCTCCATATATGGTCTTACTTCCTGTTCTGTGTCACTCATTGATTGTTTCCAGCTGTTCCTTGTCTGTGTCATTAGCCCCAGTTTATTTAAGCTCTCTGTTTTCACAATTCATTTTGTACGTACCTTGTCTTGGTGTTATTGTCAAACTATTGTTTATACTCTCATTTATTTCTCGTGTTTTCTTTGTTCTAGTTCTTATGGCAGTTTTCAGTTTGTTTATATTTAATAGATTTCATATTTTCATTTATCTCTGCATGTGCATTTGCCTCCTTAGTTTTTCTAAGATTATTTAAATTAACTCTCTCACTTCACACCACCTTCCCTGACACAATTACTCCCTTATTTACACCCCTACTTTATTATATTATTTATATCCTAGAATCCAATTATAGTCATATTTGTACCACATAACATTTTATACCCTTATTTATACCTTGTCCCCATATTAACCTCTTGTTTAAATCATAATATACCATTATTTACATCCTATCACCCTCATTACCCTCTTATTTATACACTATCACTTTAATATAGCCTTATTTATACCCCAATCACCATATTTTACCAATATTAACCCTACTACATCCTTATTTATACTTATTTATACCATATTTTACCATTATTTATTACCATTATTATCCAATGATATATATTACATTATTTCATACCCTATTACCTTTTATTACCTTCACATATAGACACAAGTCTACTGCATCAGAGACTGATAGCCTTATTAATCTATTAGACTATTATTTATAACCCAATACCCTGTAGTACTCTGGTTTATGGCCCCATTACCCTTTTACAGTCTAGTTTATATCCTTATTCTTTTAGTGCACCCCTACTTATATCCCACACAATACCCTGCTTCATGTCCCTATTACCCTACCTTCCCCCAATATCTTGGTTTGCTTGCTTATTATCCTTCCCAATTTATGCCCCTGTAATCATATTATACCCCAAATCTATCCCTTTTTTATTATCACAGTAAGCCTATTATATGTGTCATTTGCCCCATTTACATGGCTATAGATTACTTGTACTAAAATGTATATCATTTCACTGCAAACCAATTTATACCACTTATACCACATCACATTTCTACACTGGAATTTATACAGTATTTTATGATGATTTGCAGTTCTACTGCCATATTACATATCTCCCTATATATATACTTATACTCATACCATACTTCTTTTTTTAAAATTACAAAGACAGTGAGGAGGCAAGGGTTGTTACAGTGCAGAAACTTCTCTCTGTTAAAGGAGAAGTCCACCATTTATTCAAAATCTCTGTATAATTAAGTAGTTAAGATGTAAACAGAGTGTGTTGATGTTAAATACTTTATTCTAGTATAATCAGATGTTTCAGTTCAATGCCTCTGAAAGCTACCTTACAAACATATTGCATTTCAAATGGTTATGAATACACTGCCTTATGTTTCAGATGTTTTATGATAGATTTGAAAATATTTTGGACATTTTTATAATCCATTCATGGTGAAGGGGTACACTTTGACTTTATTTACATCTCAACAAATTAATTATTCAGATATTTTGAAAAATGGGGCTGAACTGCACTTTAAAGACGGTTTTTAAAGCTGGTTTTCACCCACACTGCTAAACCACACCCCCTCAGGCCACTGCACTGTTATATAATCAGAGCTCAGCGCGGAGGAGCTGACATCACTTTAGCCGGAGGATTTACACTCCTTCAGTACCCGGACCAGCCTTGTCTATTTTATAAACCAGACAGCACCATCGTGGCCAAGAGTCAGATCATAAAAATCCTCATCAAAACATAACTGTATGGGGGAAAGAAGCAGGTTGTGATTATTACTGTAACTGATTCATGTATGGAGCATTTATCACTAAACTAATCTAACTATAAATCCTCTACCTTATTTTACCATATGGATCATGCACACATTGTAAAGCACTTATAAAATTAAACAGTAGAAGCCATATCGCCCCCTACACTTCCTGTCATGTATTACAATCTATCATCCAATGTGTTGTCCCTTACAAAGCATCATGTTATTTTTGTTAAGATATGTAAATGGTATGTAACTACATTAAACTGATGTAGGTGAATGAGCAAAGCTGTAGACTAAATGGGTGGGGTCAAACTACTGTGAGCTGAATGGATGTGGCTAAACTATTATGTGTTGAATAGCTGGATATGTAAATGTACTGTTTTTTTGTAACATCATAAATAAGAGAATTCAAAAATTTAGTTTCTACATAGGGATTGTATGGATTTGAAAATTTTTCATCACATTTTAAAGTACAATATTATTCTGTATAGTCAATGATTATTACATTTTTGCATTGAATTGACAATTTTTTACAGCCTTATTGAACTCTGTTCATTAAATTTTGCACATTTCTTTCATAAGCAGTCAGATAATATGATTTAGGACACTATGACCCAAATGGTGTTAGAAATGATTAACAAATAGCCTACACATACACATTCACTCAATATGAGACTTCAGATACCACTCCTCCTGTGTCTCAGACATGCATGTTTTGCTTAAATCCTCTTTTCTAGAGCTGAGTGATGCTACAGAAAGTAACTGATTCAGTGGAACTTCCACAAGGACATGATTTGGTTATGTTCTCAGACCAGTTTCACAGAACCAAACTGGACAACATTTTAATAACGGCTATTCACAGACTGCTTCTACATTTAAACTCCTTTTGTGCTTCTCTGTGTTATTTCACAGATTAATTAAATAAAAAGTTCAGTACACTTATGCACTTAGCAGATAAATGAAAACAGTGCACAGATTTGTCAAAACAACAACAGCAGCAACATTGTGCTACTAACTTGAAAAAAGAAGCTGCTAATCATTAGCTTGGCTAACTGTTAGCATGATCACAGTGTTGATTCTGCAGAAACAAAAGGGCTACTGACAAAAGCTTAAATCATACTCAGTTCTAATGAGAATGTATAGAACAGTTGAGCTGAGGTAAATGATGGGACTAATATTAAATCAAACCTGCTCTGCTATGTTTGAAGTGCAGTAGCTACTAATGCTTACATTAGCTAACACTAGCACTAGCACTATATATCGAAACACTATTTCCTATCTGAAAGTGTAAAGTAGGATGACTGTTGCATTTCTGTGGGGTGGCAGTTAAAGTTAGCCAGAAACAAACTGTTTTAGCTGTTAGCTGTCACTATGCTAGTAGCATTGTTTTTCATGGAACTTATTTATTTATTATTTATTCTGAACGTCGCCTTGCTTTGCCTAACATTCACACAAAGCAATCCAGACTGTTCTCCTCAGTAGTTCCCAGATGGTGGAACAAGCTGCCTACCACCACTCGAGCAGAGGTGTCCCTCACTGGGTTCAAGAAACTCCTAAAATCCGAGCTCTTCAAAGAGCACCTGCTCTAGTGATCCCAAATACTTCCCATGAGTACTGATATGCACTCAGCACTCGATATCGAAATGTTAATACTTTGTACTAGTAAATACTAGTACAACTCTATTTCTTTTCGCATTTGTACTTTCCCACTATTGTAAGTCACTTTGGATAAAAGCGTCCGCTAAATGTAATGTAATGTAATGTAATGTAATTTAGCATCACAGATATGGAAAAAGACAAAGTAACAGGTCTCCTAAGTCCACATCAGAATGGAAGAGATCAACTCAACCCTGAGAATAATTTGGCTCTGACAGTAAAAAGGAAACTTATGTTTTAATTTCTGAAAAAACACTGAAACAAATGAATAGGATAAGGATGTGAATTTCCATCCCCGAGGAGGATGAGATACATCTCAATGAAGTGCTAAAAATGTAAATACTGTATTTTAAAGATATATATGACGCTACTGCTAATGTGATACAATATGATTCATGCCTATTGCAATGCTGTAGGATTTGTATAATGTGAATCAACATGATACAATGCAACAGCAAGATGACCTCTAACTCACAATAACTTGCCACCGACAGCAGTGGAGATGACAGCGCGAACTTGAGAAACCGTTTAGAGAGGAGAAATCAATCTAAATATAAAATTATTGGTCACATTTCTAAATAATAGTTTATAAATTAATTGGATTTTACAAATTATACATCTAAAATGTATATGTGTTCTTTAATTGGGACAAATGCATGCAAATTGGTGAACCTTAAATAAGGTTAGAGCTGCCAGCTGAGAGCCTGAACCTCTGCAACTGCTTCTCAATGCCAGAAGGGCTTTAACTGCATTAGAGTGGACACAACGTCACAGCTGGGCTTTGAGAGTGAGTGTCCTGCCGCTTTGTGAAAACATGGATGTGAGTCAGAGCTGATTACGAGGCGTGAGTCAGGTTTCAGTGATAAAGCTGAAGATAAAAAGCCTTTCAGTTGGCACACAATGCCTGATCAATCTGAGCTCTAATCACTGCTTCCTACCGTCCTCGAACACCACACCGTTCCTCAGTTACAGAGGCTGTAATGTTAGCTGAATGTTATTACCATGTAGAGGTGATTGTAATGGATATAATTAGCAGCTTCATAACAACAGCAACAGCAACAGCGGGAAGCAAAAAGCATTTGAGTGGCATAATGGCTGGATGAGTCTGGTTTTGATGTCTACACAGAAGTCTATGTAGGAATCATTCTAAAGCTTCAGTGAAACAAATATCCTCAGGTTCCCTCTTATACCAAATGTAGTCAATCATTCAAGTTATTCTGGTGTTGGATGTCTGCCTCTGTAGTTTTACACTGCAGCTTTAAGGCTAATATGTAGATGTTTGGTTACCTAGACTTCCATCAGGGGCGGTTTCTGATATGGGCAGCCGCCCAGAGCACCATGATGTCAGGGGCAGCACGAAGACGGCAATCACCAGGGCCTAGGAGTTTTAGTTTCTTATCTCAATTCTTCCCACTTGTCATACTGTAATTATTTAGGCTTCTTTTTTCTTTATTATATTATAAAGCTATTTTAATTGCCTTTGTGTATGAAATAAAAAATGAATTTTAAATGTTTTAGCTAACTGAATATTTAATAGTAAGCTAAGAGGCCAAGAATCTTCTTAAAATTTTATCTGCACTGAAAAGCCACAGAGCTCTGTGCCAAGGAAATGCACATTGGGTATACTTACAGCGACATTTCTATAATGCTTTTTAAAGTGATGTAACATTTGGGACAGACATTTCAGAGTCAACTCAACCACAACTAATTATCAACATCCATCTGCAGCCAGTCTGCACCAGAACTCTCACCACACATTAGCCATTAGACAGTGAGGTGAAGAGAGGCTAAGATAAATGTTGAAGAAAGAGATGATTAGGAATGGGAAATTTAGCCAGGATATCAGAGTAACACTCTTTCTGACCTCAGAGAATCACAATTGGGTTTCACATCTTATCTGAAAGATGGTGCCATTTATACAGTCACTGCACTGGGGCATTTGGACACAACTGGACACAACTTTATTCTGACACTAGAGGATGGAAGTCAGAATTTAAGAGGCTAATCAAAGACTGTCCCAGAATGCAATGAAGAGCTTTCTTCAATAAGTCTTCAAATGCAGAGATATTCATATTACATTGATTTTGGTCAAAATTATGGTTATTTTATTGCTATGCTTTGCATTAAATGTATCTGTAGATTAGCATGTTAGCTAGCCCTCCTGTGCTGCTGATTTAAATGGTGAGTTTGAATTTTTAAAGCCCATAAAATGATAATGATATTTTTTTCTCGCTGACATCATAAGAAGCTGTTTTATAAGGGTCTATTTGGGCTAATTATGCTCCCTACATAGATGGAGGGAGAAGGGAAGCTCTTTAGTTACTGAGACAAAACCTCTGTTGATCCAGCAGGATTAGATTTGCTGTCTTTAAATGGAACATGCTCAGTAAAATGAAATGAATATTAAATTACTTAAAATAAATTTTTAATGATACACATAAAAAGAGAGAATAGTACCCACTATGAATACTGATTCCACCAAATTGAAATGAATATTAAAGTTAAAACTTATATTATGAATATATTATAAAATAACAGTATAAATAATATAATATAATATTAATTAATAAACAGTAACGTAAAAAATAATGCATGCAAAAAATCAAATATAATCTCAAACAAATCTAATACTAATTACGATTTCTGCATAATGCACAAAAAGTGAATATTAATTAATAAGAATATAAATGTTAAAATGGAAACCCCAGCCACTTTATCAGAAACCCCTGTTTTGTAGCTCCACCCACTGACCATGTTTAACAGGCATATTAATGTTAATATGAATATTTATATTGAACCAACAAATAAAAAAGTGAAAATTGTCCAAATAAGAGACAAGGAATATTAATGTTGAAACACTACATATTTGAATAATAGTAATGCTTGTTAATAAATATGGTAATGTTGCAATAATACATAAAAAGCTATCATAGCCTCCAAAATGATAACACGTGCAGCAGTGAAAGCAGTCTCCTATATGAGTATAATTGTTAATAAAAACAGCTAAATAAAAGTGAAACTAGACTCCGAAAATACAGATAGTCCAAGGAAAGTCATTCATGCAGAAAATGGTTCAGATGAACAAATAAAAGTGATCATCTGTGAATAAATCTGTTTTCCTGCTTTGAGCTGTACCTGCACCTCACAATGAGGAAACCGCAGCAGCAGCGTTTCAGCACCATGGAGAGCGCCACCAACAGGCTTCAGCTCTCCACACCCAACAGCACATCACTGCCATCAGGTCAGCGCAGATTAACCTCCATCCAGCTTCATCTGGAGTCAGACGAGCATCTGTCCGTCCCGCTTTAAAGCCGTAAATGAGTGACTGACAGGAGGCTGAAGAGCGCAGTACTGTGTGTAACCGCGCGCCTCCCCCCGCAGCGCGCGAGCCTCGGACAATGCAGAGGAAACGCACGTGCACTATTAGCGCCAGCTTACTTGACACGGTCACGCGCCCAACGTCCCACGAGAGTTCAGTGTAAAGGCAAAGTCAGGATTACAGACCGCGGCGAAACTGCGCGAGCCTCTGACCTCCTGTAAAGGCGACGCGAAAAGCGCCTCGAATCGAGTTTGAAGTTCCTGTGAGCTTAAAACCAGAAAATAACAGAACAGAAAGCTCAGAGTCTCACCTCTCAGCGCCCGCTGCTGCCCTGCTGCTCCAGAGCCGCTCTCATCTCCGCCTCAGTGCGCACAGCTCACCGCTAACACACCCCGGCTCACACACGCCGCACAGGCAACAGCGATCAGCATAGACACATAACAATAATAATAACACAAAAGCCCGACTCACTGTCGTCGAACGGCCCCGCCCGTGATTGGCCCGACACACGTGACGTCACCAACAGCAACGACGAGGGAGGGGCACAATGCCAGAAAGCAGGCATCATGCAGATGCACAGATTAATATGGCACTTAGATTAGCTTTAACACCATCTACCAAAAACATCCTCTCACTGACTGCTCCGATAGAAACCACTTCTTTGTACACTCAACTATTTTGTCATATATAATTACATTAATACTATAATAATATATTATTACTCACTGGCCACTTAATCAGAAATCAATGTCTTGAAGCTCCACCCACTGACCACTTTATCAGAAACTCCTCTCTTGATGCTCCACCCACTGACCACTTTATCAGAAACCCCTCTCTTGAAGCTCCACCCACTGACCACTTTATCAGAAACTTCTCTCTTGATGTTCCACCCACTGACCACTTTATCAGAAACCCTTCTCTTGAAGCTCCACCCACTGATCACTTTATCAGAAACCCCTCTCTTGTAGCTCCACCCACTGATCACTTTATCAGAAACCCCTCTCTTGTAGCTCCACACACTCACTACTTTATTAGAAAACCCTCTCTTGTAGCTGTAGCTCATCTGTTAATGTACAGTTTGTCTTGGCCATAGGTAGTCCTTCATCAATACATATATCAGAATCTTTGTCATTTAAATACCTATATATATATATATATATATATATATATATATAAAGAATTCGTGCCTGATGTATGAACCCAGTCAGTCCTTTCTATCATAATGAGGGATTTTGCTTCTAATTGGTGGTTCCAGGTTGTCCCCCCATTGACAAGAGCTCTTTGATGCCAGGCTCTCCACTGGAGCCCTGGACTCCCACTTTGCTCGTTAGCCTGGCCACTAGCTAAGATGCAGCTGGGCACATCTGTGGTGAAATGATTGATCCACAGCCTTCTGTGACGTACGTCTGGCTGAGCGAGATGACCTTTCAGAGAGAGATGTGAAGAGCGTGAGGCCTCTCTGAGTGCAGTCATTAAAGTGAAAAAATGGGGGGGGGGTAATCTAATGTGTCCTTCTTCAGTTTTACAGAGGAGATATGAGGCTAATGTCACTAACAAGTAATATAGGAATAAAGCCCACCAAATAGGACATATTGGTATAATGTACTTTACTTCATGTTTATATATAACAATAAATCATACAATTTCAGAAACTGTAATCCAGTTTCTATTTTAGATTACTGAGCAACTCAACACAGTTAGCACCATGCTAATTGGTGTGCTATAAGCTTCTATTTCTTGTTAGCTTTATAGCTCCAACGTAAACCTAAAGAGCAAGCATATTTCAGAAAGGGTAGCATAAAGAGGGAAACTGCAGTTTTGATTTCCTGCCAAACTATCCCTTTAAGAGCTGTCAGAGAGGCTTAAGACTACAGCTGAAGGATGGTGCGTAATTAGTGAAAGAGAGTAGGATGCTAATGGATGTGAAATCCCTGAGCTGTAGTCGAGCTGTCAGTCCGGCTTTGTTTCTTTTGGACATTGTCAGACAAAGAATGGGCAATAAAAAATGGATGCAACACCTTAAAAAGTGGATTTATTGGGGTTAATTTGACCTGATTGTTATGTGATTGTCCTCTCCAGTTTGGTTATGCCTAATTCTACCCATTAGCTAGGTCTCTCCTAGCACCCTTGATGCCAGAACGCTGCTTCCTTCAGCACATGAAACTCGACCAAAACTGACGCCAATCCAAACCCAACTATGGTAGCTAACAGAAGTAATAAATGGCTAACATCAATCATTTTATATATGTTAAGAAATAATGGATCCCTAGTATGGTAGCAACAACAATTTAATAATTTTACATCCTGCAATAGCGATCTCTAGAATCATTCTACAAAAAAAGACAATGTGAAGAGACCTGAGTCTGCATAATCAGTCTGTCATGGCCTCACATGGCCCCCGTCTACTTCCGGGTGTCCACGTCATGCCTCACACCCCCTGGTCACGTCATGTTATTGTTTCCACCTGCCTCTCGTTCTAGTCTAATCATGACATGTATAAAACCCTCCCTAGTGTATTGTGTCTTGTCACTCATTGAATGTCGAATGTGAATGTTAACCCTGGTTCAGTCACATCATGTGTTTGTTTAGTGCCCTTGTGCACATTAAATAAAAGTATTCTGTGTGAAGTTCTCCTGCCTTCGGTCTCCAGTGTTTCCAGTGCTGACAGAATGAGCGACCAAAAACGGGAAGAGGCCTGCACCAGGAACGAGTGCATAGAGCGGAGGATCCAGATCCACTCCGGTAGCTGATGGGTGAGGTCATGGACCTCATCAAACAACATCTCACCCACCTCCCCGCGGAGTTTCTGGACTCCCTTCAGCCCTATTGCACTCGCGACTGGTGGGACCCGTTCTCTGGGAAGCAGCTACAGAGGGGCTGTCCCTCCACATCGGGCAGCTCGCTCTCTCACCAGTGGAAGGACATGGAGGCTGGAAGAGGAGAAGCTGCTGTGGAGGCGAAGAAGCACAGCAGCAGCAAGGCTCGCTCAAGCCAAGAAGAAGCATGAGGCCGCAGTGCTGGAGCTCAGGGCGGGGGAGAATGCTGAAGCCGCTTTGGCAATGGAGCGTACAGTGGTGGCTGAGGAAGAACCAGACACCATACCCCCAGCTATGTCAGTCCCATTACCCACGCCCCCTCACACCTCCGGCTCAGCGCAGCACTGTTCAGCCTGCACCACCGGAGACCCCCTCTGCCCCTCTTGGCGCAGAGACTCCACCCTCGGCCATGCATTGGACCAGAGCAGCCAGGAGAGATGTGCGGCCCCACTCCCAGGCTAAAGTGGGCGCACCTCGTGTCTCGACGCCCACGTGGGGCGCACCTCAAGTCCTGACGCCCGTGTGGGGCGCACCTCAAGTCCTGACGCCTGCGTGGGGTGCACCTCAAGCCCTGACGGCCACGTGGGGCACTCCTCAAGTCCTGACGCTCACGTGGGGCACACCTCAAGTCACGACACATACGTTTGGTGTCCCTCCATGTCCCTCAGCACAGCCATTCCACCCTTCAGGGCCCATAGCCTCGGACGTGGTTATGGGTCCGTTATGGACCCAAGGGTACTGGGACTCTGTGTTCCGCACGGCGCTGGACGTCGCCATGCGGACACTAAAGACATTCATACAGAGACATTTGGGGTGGGCTGTGCCTTTCTTAGTGTAGTTGGGTTTTGTTCTGTGTTTCACTGTGCACCTATGGTTTTGTGGTTATGTCCAATGTCTTTGTGTGAATTTTTTTTTTTCTTTGTGGGTTCTGTCTCTCGGCATTTCAGGACATGGTGCCGTTGGCGGGGGGCTCTATCATGGTCTCACATGGCCCCCGTCTACTTCCGGGTGTCCACGTCATGTCTCACACCCCCTGGTCACGTCATGTTATAGTTTCCACCTGCCTCTCATTCCAGTCTAATCATGACATGTATAAAACCCTCCCTAGTGTATTGTGTCTTGTCACTCATTGAATGTCGAATGTGAATGTTAACCCTGGTTCAGTCACATCATGTGTTTTAGTGCCCTTGTGCACATTAAATAAAAGTATTCTGTGTGAAGTTCTCCTGCCTTCGGTCTCCAGTGTTTCCAGTGCTGACACAGTCCTTCTGAAGATATTTGACATGGAGGAAGTAAAGACACTCAAAGCAAAGCTCTCATTTAAAAAAGAGTATTTTCACATGCATTGCATTTCAAGCACTTCTGTTTAGTTTAACCACTAGAGTAGAGCTCTGATCGGTCAGTCTGATGTATAACCTCTATCTTTTTAATAAAAATTGTGCTGACTCTAATGAAAAAAATAAACATCAAGCTATTTTCTTTAAAGACATTAAGCAAAGGAAGTTGATCACAAATCTATCTGAGCACAAATAGATTCATATATAAACAAGGACAGTAGAGGTGTGATTGGTCAGTCTGATTGTTAATGTGTTCAGTTACCAGTTAGGCTCTGAGCAAGGACATCATTGAGGTGGGCATATCAGGCTCAATCCATCATTGTTTTGACACTTTTCCTTTTGTTCTTTAGTTTTGAAAGTGAAAGTAAAACTTTTGTGCTCTCTGGCTGGATTGAAATTTATTTTCCTTCAAGGGACCACATCCTCCATAAAAATCAGGGCTTGGTGCAAAGGTGCTCTCTAGCACACCAGTTGTCCATCTCTCAAAATTGTTTAAAGAGGGGGAAATTATTGTGACACATGTGGTGGAGCATTGTCTCTGCACCAGGAAAACTCGGTAGACAAAGTATTACATCAGCCTCCAACACCTTACTGATGAATAATTGGCTGGTCATGGTACTGCTCAGTATGAATGAGGTGAGAAGTGGAACCCAAGCTGCTCCAAACATTAATCCCTAGTGCTGGACCCAGATGTTGCTGTAAAATGAGCCTCCATGAGCCTTACAATATCGCACCTCTATACATTTATTTATACAGATCATTTATGCAGATCTACCAGTGGTGTGGAGTCAGGCCCTTCTAACCCTTCATAGAATGGATAATAACAAATATTATTAAAATATGTCATTTTTGCATATTCTTGCTACTTTAGGATCTGTCTGAAAATGGTACTAACCAATCAAATCTACTTGCTCCCAATACATGACTATTTGCCCCTTCTGCTGATATTCTGAAGGGTTCTGCAATATAAGCCTATTAGCAAAATGGCTAATCAGTGTATCATATTCACTAGAGGAAACTGGTCTATATCTCTCTGATCCTTCTTTGTGTCCTGAAGAAAATTATATAAGTTTGTGCATTTTTTGTTTCATAAAAATCTCAGACATCACTGTCTATGCATGTGGTAACTTAGCCAGCTAACTCTGAATGGTGATAGATATTGTGATGTAGGTATTTAAAAAGCCCTTTTCAAGGCCACCCACCTATGAGAAAGGATACATACACAGCTAGCTAGTTAGCTTCTGTAAGACAAACTATGAGTGATATTCCTGGCTAACAGCTAGTGCTAGCCAATATAATTAGAAACTGTTGCTTGGATTGTCTGCTGTTTGAAACAAATAGAGTCTAACCTTTTATGACAAAAAAGCAGTTGATGGACCTTATCTTCAAATCGGACCAATGGAATTTTGGAGTGTTGAGTAAGGCTGTTTATTTTGAAGTTGTCTTGAGTTTCAACTGGAGGACTGGAGCTATTTTGCATTCTAAACAATGATTTATATAATGTATTGGTCTTTTGATTTATGCAGAAGGGATCCCTGCTTTATGCACCACATGACATTTTATTGTACAGTAGTAGAGGCAGCTGTGACCTGGTGATGCTGGTCATGACTGAAGTGCCCTTGAGCAAGGCACCTAACCCCCAACTGCTTCTCAGGCTCCATGGATAGGGCTGCCCACTGTTTCGGGCACATGTTTTCACAGCCTACCAGGTTCATTAGGGTGTGTTTCACTGCACAGATGGGTTAAATGTTGTGTGCAATCACATTGACAAAAGTTCAATCTAATATAATATAGTGGGCAATGCTGGGTCAGCTATATATGGTGGAAACTGATTATAAGGTTTGTGAATTGCTATTATCTTCATATAACACAATGTATAGTCCCTCATCTGCCAGTGTGTGTTCAGTAGCTGTCTGATATTTATATATGTATTTCCACACCACCAGGGGTGCTAGTTACGTGTTGTTGAAGGAATGACCTCACATAAAGCAATGAAAGGAAAAAGCACACTCTTAGCCTTTAGCGTAGCCTCTAGCTCAGACAACATGACTCAGTAACTTCCTATAACATCACGTAAGATGCTGCCACCCATGAGCAGCTGCATTAGTTACTGTTGCAAGCTCTTGGCCTGTTTCTCACAAGATTTGGAATGTTTACTAAAGTCTAGGAGCATCTGACTGTTACAGTTTGAACACAAGTGATCTGGACACAAGTAAAAGACAGACGAGCTGAGAAATTTGGACATGGAATAAACATTTAGTGCTGTTTTTAAGGGCGCTGAAATAAGCTGTGTGCTCACCTTTATCTTAAAAAGCAGTATTGACCTCTGCCTGTATATTGTTTAGTTCATTTTAATGAAAATAAAAATTTAATGATTTTGTTTAATTAGAGTTTACATCAAATTTTGAGAAGCATTTCGCTCACAAAGTACTCTCGCCCCCTCCCTCCTTACTCTGTTCACTTTTCTTGAGTGAGAAGGGGGCGTGGTGAATTAGCCTAAAACTTTCTGATTGGGCGGTGTGACTGCAGAGCTACTGTTATTGGTCGATAGCCTTCTCTGTACACATTTCATTGGTCAGTCTGCACCTCAGTAGTCCTTGTTTACGACAGGCAAAGCACATGTACCCACCCGCACCTCGCGCAGCTCTGCCGAAACGTAAAAGTAAGTTCTTGGATTAATTAAAAAAGAAATTCCAATGTTTTCGTCTTTGTCTCAATCCATAGTCCATAGAATCCATAGAAGCTGAATGCCTGACTTGTAAAGCTGGGACTTACGTGTTTGTAGTGAATAAAGGTCACAGATCAGTTCAGCTAAGCACACACCAGCAGTGAGGGGCGAGAGCTCATTTAAATCAGAGTTTTTAGTAAATCAGAGAGCAGCAGAGGTGTCTGTGCGTTTCACACAGTTAAGCAGCACTAAAGCTACAGGTCAGTGGACTGCATATCTGACTTGTTAAGAAAGGTTTTCACAGATTCCTAAACAGCTAAAATCTGAAGTACTCAGACAAAGACAGAATTGTTATACAGCACAGTCATGTCATGGAAATGTATAATTTTGTTTTTGCATATTTAAAATGTAAAATAGTTTAAATAGCTTTTAAGGGCAGTATTTTTTTCTGCATGTTAGTCATTAGGGCCCATAAAGCTGTTTTTCATATACATATCAGCCATATGCCTAGTGCACAACTTTTTTTAAAATGTCCTTGTATGTGAACATGCAATACATTATACCTTGTACCCATAACCCCTCACCACAACCCCACCGGGGTTAGATGTCCTCTTTTTCACCATCTTAGATCTGGTCACCCTACAGTACATTTGTGTATATACATTTTTTTTTGCCATTTTTATCCCCTTCCCAATGTAGTGGTAGCCAATTAGCCCATCCCCTCCGTTAGGCCTCTCCCCATCATTTGCAATGTCCCTGACTCTAGGAGGGTGCAAGCAAGCACAAGCCTCCTCCGTTGCGTGTGATGCAGCCACCGCTTCTTTTTCGAACCACCGCTGATACACCGTCACTGGAGAGCCTAAAGCACTCGGAGGAAGTCACACAGGGTCCCCAGCTCCGATTGGACCAATCCAGTGCCAGTGGACATTGCAATGTGAAAGTGATAGGGAGAGTGAGAGCGCCATCTACCCGCCCAAAGAGAGCACTGCCAATTTTTTTGCTCTTTTGGGCCCCGGCTGTTGATGGCAAACAGCATGACCGGGATTCGAACTCGCGATCTTCGGGTCATAGTGGTAGCATCTTTGCCCGCTGAGCCACTCAGGGCTGTGTATATACATTTTTTATTATTATGATGTCATTGTGTTGTTATTTTGAATAATGCAGTAGGCAAATATGTAAATTTGTGCTTTCTTGTTGGGTGGCTGATCAAGGTAGGATGATCCCGAAAGTCTTTTGATAAATGAGCCCATTTGCTGTAAGAGGCTTTTCAGTTGTCTGTAATTTTTGAGTCAGAATGTGGAAGCTGAGAGGAACTGAGTTTGGTGAGATGTAGATCAGAAAACACTCCACTGCCTCAAAGCTGACTGTGTATGAGCTGTTATTCTTTCAGATATGTGTTACCCAAACTCTCTCTTTCTCTCTGGAGAAAAGGAGAGTAATTTATAATGAGCCAGTGATGATCTGTAACCTGGAGAAGACAAAGGTTATGATATCAAACAAGATTACCAGTGTTGGAGAAGATGCAGAAATTACAGGAAGCTTTTATCCCAATCAGTTATTGGAAGCCAAGGTAACAAAACTTTGTTAATTGTAATAGAGCATTTGGAAAAGGCACTCTATTACTTTATTACTGTATTGCAGTCCTTCATAACAACACTGAGCTATAATCCACATCACCTACCTCACAGGCTGTACCTTTATTCTCTTTTCACTTTGTGAATCTCTCTGAGGAGCAGCTCTGCTTAGACAGAGCATTCTGATGGGCCATCTCTCCAGCGACAGTCGTCCAATCAGAAGCCACAGACCCACTTTAACAGAGCACCATCTGGAGCGTGGGGTTTGTGCGAGTGTGAGCAGTGAGTGAGGAGGCTCGTGTAGAGCTTTAATTAACGAGAATGCTCCAGAGGGATGCACACAACGTTTTTCTCTCCTTTGATCCCAACAAATCACTCATTTCATACATACAATTAGGGTTTTCCCTCAATAAGCAAAAACATTGCTGAGATGTACCAACTGTGAGTCCCTTTAATATTAATAATGTTAAGTTAAAGGGTGCCTGGATTGCATGTTTTCAGTATTCTGTCGAGTTTAAATTGCCCATTTAAAATCTTATGATTTTGCGTCTTCCTGAAACAAGCAGTTTTACCTTTTATGGTGAACTCATGAATAATTTGTAATAAACTTTTTTCTGAATGGCTGTTCACAATCATACTCATACTGAAAAGCATGAGTTGCAGAAAATTGGATGGGAAATATAACCAGCAAATGGAGAGCTGGGGAAAAACATGATTTGCGTAGTATATAAGAAAAGTGAGAGAGAGATGAGGTTAATGAAGGCAAACATTGGTGTTTGAGAGTGTTTGCCAAACAACATGTGAGAAACATTGATAATGGCAGCTGAGCTCTGCTCTGATTGGTTGGTTCACAGCCAGTCTCTACTCATTTTCTGTTTTTTGTGATCCAGTGTCAACAGAGAGTCTAGTTCTTTTTCACATTTTTTGATACTAATATTGCATTGGTGCCTGAAACCATGGGACATTAAACAGCGTTTCTTATAACAACAAAAGAGAGCTAAGGAAAAGCAAGAGAGGATAGAAGTGCCTCTTGGGCCCCGGCTGTTGATGGCAAACAGCATGATCGGGATACGAACTCGCAACTTCTGGTCATAGTGTTGGTGTCTTATTCTGCTGAGCCACTCGCGCCCCCTAAAGCACCTTTAACACTTACTTTTGAGCAATTATTGTGGTGGGAACAAATCTGTAATGTAAGTTAATAAAACAAGATTTTCAGAATTCAGAATTAAATCATTGTCTTAGTCAGTGTCTTGTTTTAAGCTTTATGTTGCAGTTACTTTCATATTTTCTCTGCTTATTTTGTGTTTGCTTTATTATTTGTATTAGGCTTGTTTATCTGATTTCTTCCCATGCTGATTTTATCTTTGGTGTTTTTAATTTTTCTATTAATTTCTTTCTATCATTTCACTCATTTGTGCAGTATTCTGTCAGTTTATTTTAAGTAAAAGTATTTCTGTTAATTAATTAATTAACAACAGTGTTAATAGCAGCATTCACAAATTATGGCATTTCCAACATTTTGTCATGTCTCCTTTATTGATAAACCAATTGTTTATTGTGCTATTTAGACACTTTTTTATTTCTGACTTTTCCAACCAGGGTTTAAGGCACATTTTCAAAATCTGCATAAACAAGGTGGATGGCAAACCCACTAGTGATGTAAAACTTAATCATATAAGCTAATACTATCTAGCAACTAGCTAATCTATGACAGTTATGAACAACTGAAGAAAACACATCAAAATACATTATTTTAAGAAAAGTTTTATGGTGAGAGCAAGAAAGGGCAACAATCCTTAGGTTGCTAACAAAGAGATTAGCTCAGTAGTCACCTAAAAAGCCCAGTCATTCCAGTAAATATACATTGACTTAAATCACTCAAACTGCACCCAGATATAAGTAAGGTTGTCCAGACTAGTGGATTTGTTTAGGGGAGACTAACCATGTAGTTGAAGCTTCAACAATAGGAGTTCTGATTAAAACATAGTGCTTATAGGAAAGTCTGTCCACTCAACAGTCATCTTTGCCAAGCCTTGTGGGAGGTTATTTAAGCCATAATCTAAACACATTTAGGCACCTAACACCCAATTGCTTCCTGGGTGCCATGGCTAGGGCTGCCCATCTCTTTTGCTACATGTTCTCACTAGTGTTCACTATTGTGTGTGTTTCACTGCATGGGTGGTTTAAATGTGGAGGTCAAATTCCATTGTGTGCAAATCACACTGGCAAAAAGTGTCTCTAAAAAGTTAATCTAATCTATTTTAATCAGACCAGGCGAATATCATTTTGAATGGGGAGAGACTTATGTACATAAAACTACCCACAGAAATGTTTGAATATTTGAAATCTTTGATAAATCTGACTTAAATAAATACTTTGTAGAGTTTGACTGAGATAATACATAAAGATGAGTTTATTCAGGCTGTTCTGGCTACTACATGTGTACATAACTCTACATCAGTGGGGAGAATTAGATATTTTCTTACAGACGCCATTACCAGCAAGCTGATTGGGTCTTTTTGTTAAAAGGCAGGACTTTCCAATGAATCAGAAGATCTGTTGAGCATTACAAGCCTTTTCATTCATTTTTGTCCAGTGAGTACTCTTCTCATATTATAATATCTCTGGTTAGAACACAGATGACTATCTATATTAGTTCTCAATTCTGTGGCTTTGATGCTGCTTTTATTTCTACTCTACCTACAGGGGCGAGACAGTGTGCTAATGGTGGAGAGCTTTGATGAAGCACTCCAATTAATGTGTGTTTGATTAGCGCTGGCACCCGCATGGCTATGAGTGTTTCTCACAAAGTGGACTCATTACCTTTCTGTAAATATTCACAAAGAAAGAAACAAAGCTGTCCTCAGCAGGAGAGACATAAATAAAGAGAAAGTGAGAAAAGGCTCACAGAGATAATCTCAAAGCTGCAAAAACAACTCAGCACATTCACAGCACTAAAACCCACTCCAATAAACTCATAAATCAGCCATCTATTCAGTCTCTGATATACTGCTACAATAACACTCAAATATTAAAACAATAACTCAATGAATAGTCTAATTTACTCAAAGTTCCCTCTTAGGATGGATGTAGTTGATCACCCAAGGCATATTCAGTGTCTTAAAATTGCTTCATTTACCCTATGGAAGTGAACATCTCCTGGACAATATGGTTTATATTATTTGTTAGATACAGCTTTTAATGGCCTTCAGGGGAGGTCTTACCAGGTAGGCATAAGCCTAGACACATTAATTTGAAGGTGGGACAGACAACAAAGAGTTTTGGTCCCCTGCAGTTTTTACCATCCAACAACAATGTTACGCTACATTAAATGGAGACGGGTCAAGCACTGGCATCCCTGCTGTCACTCCATCTGGTTGTAAACCAGTGTTTTGCAAGTTGTTTGTTGGCCAGACGTCTGTTTTCACCTGCCACTGTAAGTTGTTAACATGTTGGGTGTTTGAATCTGTGTCTGTATTTGGAAGCTTCGGATGAGGTGATTATCTTGAAATGTTAATAGTTAATCCTTCTGTGGTTTTTGGGTCAAATTGACCTGTGTTTACAGATTTTATTTTATGTAAATGAGGTCTATTGAACATACACGACTAAAATAAGAGTAAAATTAGTGGTAATGAGTTGGAGTGAAGTTGACTAACAAGGTGAAACACCAGTCTTTACATCCAGTCAAACCACAAAAAGAGCAGTGAATTTAACAGTAAAACAATACTACTAGAAAACACAATGAACTGAAAGAGTTTTATTAAATGTTTAATTAAATAATTTATTCATATTTTATTAAGAATTATAATAGTATCATTAATAATAACTATTAATAGTTATTATTGGTATTGTATTAATAGTAACTAATAATTATTAAGAAATTATTATTAATAATATTTTAAACTAATGTATAATTGATCATAATTTATGTTCAAGCCCCCCCTTACCCCCCCCCCATACTAAAGCCAATTTGTTCTGGGTCTTTATTTTGCTTCTGTGTTCATTTCTTTTCACATTTCATGGGGAAAAAGCAAGATAACATCTAGCAGAAAAACCTAATAAAGCAAGAAGGGATTAAAAAAACACACAATAACCTGGATCCAAATTCCTGATTCTTGACTTTCATTCTAGGGCTTCAAAAGAACTAACTTTGCCCCTGACGGTGTGAATCTCCCTGTATATCCTGATTATCTGGGCTGGGGCTGCAGGCGCAAACAGTTGCCATAGCAATGTCAGATTCAAGTGTTTATTATCAAGGAGGTGTCTCACACATACGCACGCATGCACACACACACACACACACACACACACACACACACACACACACACACAGTGCTGCATTATGAAGAAAAAGCTAATGATATTTACATCATACACACTATAACCTGTGTGTGTGTGTGTGTGTGTGTGTGTGTGTGTG